>LR753326.1:232829-238708 GCA_902729485.2 Mus minutoides | reverse complement strand
TAGAGTGTATATATGTGTGTGTTGTGTGTGTGTGGTGCATTCTAGGTATGTATGTGTGAGTGTATGTGTTGTGTGTGTATATGTGGGGGTGTAATGTGAGGATGTGAGGTGTATGGATATGTGGTAGGTATATGGATGTGTGTATTGTGGGGTGTGTAGAAGTGTGAGTGTGTGTGAGTATGTGTGTTTATATGTGTAGGTGTGTGGTATGTATAGCATGTGGGGTGTGTATGTATGTGTATATGTGTGTATGTGGTGTAAGGGGTGTATGTATGTGTGTAGTGTGGTATGTGGTATGCATGTGTGTGTGTGCATATGTGTATGTGGAGTGTGTTCATTTCATTTTTCTGTACACTAACATGGTTGCTCAGATTCAAAGACCACAATCATGTCTTCTGGTTTGAGAAATAACAAATAACAATAAACTTTTGAGGGAATAGAACAAGTGACTGTGTCTCTCAAGAATAGGGTGTCATGCTGCTCTCTTCCTACCAAGGTGCTGCTGTAGAGAGAGGAAGGTGTCTGGTGGGCGGGGACTCTACCTAAGCCGCCATGGTTCTAAAGTGAGAGTTTTCATTACTAGCACATGTTGAGCAATGACTTATCACTCTGCAGTCTTTTATTACCAGAATACCATTACTATTCCCATATTGCTCTTGACTTGGAACTGGGAGTATCATTTTATTTAAGATCAGAACTACATGAGCAAAATTTTAACCCATCACTGATTGACGAGTCTCTGGTGTTCCCACACAGGGATCATTCCAGTGTCCTTCCAGAACTTATCTTAGTGTTCCTAGCCCAGCGATGGCGGGCACCACTCGTCTGTTTCTGCATTAACTTGCCTAAAGCAGTTCAAGCACTTTGGTCCTGCTCTTCCTTCAGTGAAACTGCAGGACAGTTGGTCAGCATCCTTGAATGTTTCCTTTTCCACCCACTTAGAGGAATGCGCTGAATTTAGAGATCACTGAATTTTTAAAACTTGGGTTGAGATTTAAGATAGGGCTTGGAAACCCTAGGATATTAGTATCGGAACCCAGCATCCACGAGATAACCTGGCCTGTAGCTGGTACCAACCATAACAGGTCTGAATGCAAGTGTTTGTTTTTTGGTTTTGGGGTGTGTGTGTGTGTGTGTGTGTGTGTGTGTGTGTGTGTGTGTGTCATGTGTTCATGTTCATTTAGGTGTGTGTATACACACGAGTGTCCGTGTGAGATCCAAAGCCACTGTTAGGTGTCTTTGTCACTCACCTTCTACCTTATCTGGTCTCTCACTGCACCTAGAATCCATGGATTCAGCTCCACTGGTTGTCCAGCAAGCTATGGGGATCCATCTCTCTCTTCCTTCTCATTATCTAACCACTATTACAGAACAGTGCCTGGTTTTTAATGGAACCCTAGGGCTCTGAACCCAGGTTCTTACACTTGTGCAACAAACTCATTTCCAACTGAGCCATCCCTCAGTCCCTGAAAGCAAGCTCTTACAGACCTCTACCGTTGGCTGGGAATAAGGAGATGCTAAGTCTTTCATTTACAGTAACTTCTCATTTTATCATATGTAACCAAACATGGTAGACAATGTATCCTCTTTAATTTTTGTGGGGAAGGGGACAGTATTAAGGATAAAACCCAGGCCCTCTCCACTCTGGGCAAATGTTCTACCACTGAGTTTAGTAGAGTTGCCATAGCAACCCCAGCTTAGGTCACCAGCCAAGGTGACACACCCATAGGGACTTTTCACACCTGAAACCAAATTCAAAGGGATAACGGAACATTGTTGTCCCAAGATATATGCACTTCTGTAGATATACGATGGCCATATGCCAAGGAACTCCTGCCATTATCTCTGTCCTCACCCAGACAGGAGGAAATTGTATTAATTTGATGGCATCTCTCCTTTCTGTTCTCCTCAGAGGACAGAATCTGCATTGATCTTTGCCCAGAGCTCCTCTCCTCCCTGTGGTAGATTCTCCGGGCTGGCAGAGCTTTGCTCTTGGTCTCTCACTTGGTGTTACACTTTGGCAGCTGACTGGATGCATCCCCTCATTGTCCCTGCCCCCTCCCAGGTCAGAGCTAAAATGAGATTTGATGTAGCTGATAACTTGTCATGCAGAGCTGACGGTAGGCAGATGGTCCAAATAGGACTTTTCCGTTTCTTTCCTGCACACCATCCTGACAGTGTGAACCCCAGCAAACATTCCCTGCTGAGCGCTATAACTAGACTCCATTTGTGAGAAAAGACAGGGCCCCTAATGGGGAGACTTCTAGCAACTTGTCTCTGTTCCTCATCCCTCTTCACGGGAGTGAGCATAGATGTGAACGAAAAGCTCATTATTGGAATGTAGACAGATTCAACGCGGCCTTGCATGTATGGTCATACTAAATCGATCTTTGTCAGTAGAGTGTACGAGGGATCAAAGCCAGGGACCTGCACATGCTAGGTCAGCACCCCTACTGCCAGGTTCTATGTCCTATCCTAATCAACATTTCCTCTTACCATGATTTTTTAAAAACATGAGGACCCAAATTCAGTCTCCACGTCTCACAAGGAAAAGCCAAGTGTAGCTTCTTCTCAGAAGAACAGATTACCTTGAGAGTAAAGTACTTTGGTCAGTCCTAAGACAGACAGGGTGAGAGGCCAAATGCATGACACCAGAATAGCAGTTATCTCTTACCACACTGACCTATAATTCCTTACTCAAACATTCCAATCTCCTAGCCCACTGAATTCCAAGTTGCTTCCATATTCAGCACCCCAGCTACTTCCCAATTTTTCCACTCCCTTCCTATTCCTTAGCCTCCTTCCTCCACACACTGGCTTCAGTAGAGTTGGCATAGCAATCCAGCTTAGGTCCAAAAGGTAACACATTTGTGAGGACTTTTCACACCTGAAACCAAATTCAAGGGGCCAGCGAAACACCAGAGTGGGCTGATGCTCTTTAGCGATAGACATTTTTTAGCAAATTACAGCTTGAGGCCATGGGTAAGAAACAGCAAAGGACTCTGTGGCAACAAAAGGAGTTCGGATTTGCCTCAAGAACTTGCACTCTCTGAGGTAAAAGATGATGGAAGACAAGCCGTGGCAGAGAATGAGCCTGTGTTTCAGATGGTGTCATTCAGTCTCGTTTGACATTTGGATTTGGATGGTGTGTGTGTGTGTGTGTGTGTGTGTGTGTGTGTGTGTGTTTCTTTAGAAAAAAGATCTTGTTATGGACACAAGACTCCCTTCAAATTACATCGTCTTCCCAGCTCAGTCTCCCAAGTGCCATCAATGCAGGCATGTCCTATAGCTCCAGGCTTAGCTAGTTCCAGATTCTAGTACATGGGAAGGTCTTCATGGGACATTCCCTCATCAGGTATTGGTTCATTTGTTTTTAAAATATCGCTGTTAAGAATTCTCCTGAAACAGACCCAAGAACATCCATCATCCCTTCCTTGTTTTAATGAAATTCTCCCTCAAGGCCAAGTACTCTTTAAAATGTATATCTGAAGTTCTAATCACACAAAAGCTGAGTTTTACTCCCCGTGATCTCTAGAACTTTTTTTTTCCCGTCTTTGAACTTTCATCTTTCCTACTGTTTAAAAGAAATCTTCACAGGAGAAGAAATCTTCACAGGAGATGCAGCTCAGTAGAGTGCTTGCCCGGGGTTTGATTCCCAACACGGCGTAAACCATACCTCTGGCGGTATATTCAGTCATCCTAGCACTTGGGAGGGGAAGGCAGGAGCATAGAAGTTCAAGGTCATCCTTGATGTTCATGAATCTGAGGCCAGCCTGGGCTATACAGGTCCCTGTCTCATACAAATATAAATAATCAAAGATGTCTCTCCACCTTTGTCTCGTGTGGTGGCACTCACTCTTTGAAACTCTGCTGCAGTAGTTGAACATTTGCATTCCTCTGCCAGAGAATCTTTCTCCTTGTGTCTTCCTGAAGGGTCAGGTGACCACTTTGGACTTAAGTGCTTCCTGAAATCCCTTATCAAGAGAGGTTACACTCAGCTCTTCTTTAGAACATGCATTCTTTTCCCTAATGTTTCACTCCAGACCAAAGAGACAGGCACCCTGAAAAACAGCACACAGTCACCTGGGCAGGTGATAATGTCTCCAAGATGTAATGGCAGAGAAGCCTACCTAGAAATCTACAATTTGCTTCAGTCAAGGTGCTGACCATGTACCGTTGGCTTTCATTGGTTTGAGGCAGGCTTTCATGCGGCTCAGGCTAGCCTTGAACTTGTTATACATATTTAAGGATGACCTTGAACGCATGATCTTCCTACCCCTACCCCAAGTGCTAGGATTATAGGCATGGGTTTTTTAGAGTGTATGAGGTAATTTCAGACTTTCAGTCAGATTATACTTGAGCTCATCCAAAACAATTCTGTTTTCTCACTGTCTTCCTTGAGAAGGCAGCTCCAGTGGCTGGCGTCCAGTTACTTCCTTGGTTTCTGTCTAAGCTCCATGCCCAGGAGGAGAGGAACACTATGTTCCTTGGAGAAGTAGCCAGAGTCACTTCCTTGCTCCATAAAGCCAGTTCCCCCCCCCCCTACCCCAGTAAAGGGAGACGCTCCGGTTACCACTGGTGAGATAATTGCACAAAGCCGGCAGTGCTCCCCTTGGTTCCAGCCCAAGCTGGCAGTGCTCCCCTTGGTTCCAGACCATTGACTTTTATTCTAGGGCTCCATCCTCCTGCCTGAACCACTGTCCTTCACCCACTGAGGTGACCACCTGTGACATGCTGAGAGGGGAGCACATCACCACCAATGTGAACTTGAACTGGGAGACAGTGATGGCACCTTTGTTACCTTCCTAGCGGGAGCTGCTTTGGGGTATGTCCTGGAAGGCTTGGGAAAAAGAGAAATTGCTGTCCTTTGTAAAATCAGGTCCTGTGTCCCCACCTGCACAGGACAGCTGATCTCTGTTTCCTACTTAGATACATCCTTTTCCTGAGTCCCTTTCAAGAAGAAAAACCAGCAATTAAATTATTTTGAAAAAACAAGACGAAAGGCCCATGAAATTCTCTTTTCTTTCTTCCCCACATCTCTGGAGCCCCGCCCTTACCAGGAACACGTTCCCTAAGTCAATATAAAATAGCTTGGTTTATAGATGCCGTAGCCCACAGAGTGGAATTTTCTGTATGTGGGTTGGTTGCATCTTGCAGTAATAAATCCCTTCGTGTTAAATTCTAGACCTACTGTTTTCTCTGAAGCCTGAGGGAAACGTGGACATGCAAGGGGGTGGGGGGGCTCTGTCTGTGGAGAACTCTTGACAGCTTGTGGGCTTCCCTGATGCCTTGTTGAGGCTATGTGCTTCACATAAAGATGAGCTCTGTTTACTGTTCTAAGCCAAGTACGTTTCCATAAGGACGAGTGAGGAAAGCTAAATGAACAGTACCTAAACCCAATGAGGGAGAAAGTTCTGAGCTATTATCTCATAAAGTAACACCCTTCTCCTGGTGGAGTGAAGCCTAGAGTCCTTAAACGTCTTTGCAGAAGAGTTGCATTTGGGATATAAAGTAAATTTTAAAATTACTGAAAGAAAGAGAAGGAGGAGAAGGAGAAGAAGAGGAATGGCCTGAGTGACAGACATACTCCTGTCAGAAATCATTTGATCCTAGAATGACTGGTCTTGCTTTCACTCAAATATTTATTTCCTAATGAACAGTAACTGGTATTCTAAAGTCCATTGGGTTTTTTCCTTTACCTTTCCTTTCTCCACTCCCTCCCTTCTTTCTTTTCTCTCTCTTCCTCCTTCTCCTTCACCCCCCTCTCTTCCTCCTCTTCCCTCCTCCCCCCACCGTTGGATGTACCCACTGAACATTCTTGAAGTGGTCAATCTCTTTCTAACCCACTTGTGTGGAATGTGAAAGTATCATCTCATAAG
>LR753326.1:105329-227829 GCA_902729485.2 Mus minutoides | reverse complement strand
TCATCTCTGACTAAGACTGTTTGCAAACAGCAGACAGCAGCTCCCTGCACCTCTCCTCAGCCTGTTACCCTCCATTCTACCTTCTGTCTTTGTGAACCTGGCTTTTCTGGGAGGCCTCAGAGAAGTGGGATCACACAGCCGTTCTTCTTTGGTGATAAGCTTATTCACTTATGGGTCCTCAGAGTTCATCCGCGTTGACCTATATGCCAGACCCTCCTTCCTTTCAGGGATGACACCCAACTCTCTGGATCACCCTAAGTTCATCTTCTCACCCATCTGTGGATAATTGAGTTGCTGCCACCTTTAGGCTCTTGTGCCTAATGCTGCCATGGCCGTGAATGGAACTGATATTTATATCATATGATAAAACATTCTTTGTCTAACTTTGAGAAGGCACTGACATGTATATAGCAAGGCGCCACTTTAGGGATATATTCCTAGCAGCCCTGATCAGCATTCACATCAATCTTACACCTTAAAAAAAAGTGTAGCCAGGCCTGGTGGTACCCACCTTTAATCTCAACACTTGGAAAGTAGAGGCAAGCAGACCTCTGTGAGTCTGAAGCCAGTGTAAACTACATAATGAATTTAAAGACAGCCAGGCCTATAGAGAGGTCCTGTTTCAAAAGCAAAAACAACCACAAAAATAATTTTTAAATAAAATAACAGTTTGATTTTGATTCTGATTTTTCCTTTCCCTATTAGCTTCATGGCTTTGGAGGGACTGGGTTGAAAACCACTGTGAAAATACGAGCACATCTCCCAAAGGGATCACATTTAGGAGAAAGTGGATGTAAATCCAAACACATGGCTGGAACGCCTCATTTCCTGCCGGAGGCCTTACCTCCTTGATCCAGGAAGCGTCATCTATCCCATACCCTCCTTGCAGATATTTCAGGATCAGCCCTTCTGTTCCGTATCAATAGGTTTTGTTTTGCCTAAGCCTACTCTAAAGCCCTTTTTAATTGCAGTTGTATCTGCAAATATTTATTATAGGGTAGGCTTTTATGGCAGGTTTAGCCCAACTAGCTTCCATAATTGCTAGGAAATGAAGTTCCTCTCCTGAGTATCCCCAAAGAAGGGGATGCTCTCTACCAGACAAACATCCCTTGCCAAAGACTAGAAAGGACTGTGATTGAAGAGGCTTCTAATTGTACATGACATCCTCTGTCCTCAAGGCCACTTTGCCCCATTACCAAGGAAGCAAATGGTCTTTCTACAGCAATATTCAGTAGGGTAGCTTGTGCAGTCCAGTGTAGATTTGGGTGATAGCTCCTGTGGGTTCATGCCATTGCAATAAGGGAGTTTGGCCCACTGTAATACACCCCATAGGGTTCTCCTTTATGTGAGTGCTAAGACTAAGATAGGGCACTTATATATGTCTTCATTTTCTAAGCATATCAAACATTGCTATGGCTTAACTGGAAAGTGTCATGACCCTACAGACTCTTAGGGTCCTGATTGGTGGTATTATTTTAGGAAATTCTAGCACTCTGGGAAGTGGAGCTTAGCTGAGGGAGGTCGTTGGCTGGAAGTATGTCCTTGATAACTCTCTTACCCTGGCACCATTTCAGCTCTCTGTACCCAACTGTTAAACCGTGAAGATAACATCCCTCCACTAAGTTGTGTCTGTCAGGTATATTGGTCACAGATATGCAAAGGTAACTAATCCTGCATCTTCTGCACTAGTATCTTGCTTTCAGGGAAATAGACCCTTTTGAGAATCTAATAACAGTTGTAAACCAGTCCCCTAATAAAGCCACACATAAAAAATTAGATCTGGTCCTGGATAAACATAGAGTTACAAGGACATAGTGTTTCTCAACGTGGCCTCCTAACTCCCCAGCTATAATCCTCCTCAGAGCTCCTGACTCTCTCAGCTTGACTGGAAAGCTCAAAGTAAGTTAAAGACTAGCCCTTTCTTGTCAATAGTTGAAGCTGATCTTGGTGGTCTGGGAGGGTCTTCCCTGGGACTGTACTCATTTTGGGTTTGTGAATATCTTTTCCTTTTCTTTGACATATTGACATAGAAAGAGATCTCAGCAGTTGCAGAGAATGAACATTTTTTTAGAGATTTATTTATTTTTATTTATATGTGTACGCTATAGCTGTCTTCAAACACACCAGAAGAGGGCATTGGATCCCATTACAGAGGGTTGTGAGCCACCATGTGATTGCTGGGAATTGAATTCAGGACCTCTGGAAGAGCAATCGGTGCTCTTAACCACTGAACCACCTGTCTCCAGCCCTTGATTAGTGTTTCTTTGAATTATTAAGTAAGGAGCTAGAGAAATGGCTCAGCATTTGTTGCTCTGCAGAGGACTGGAGTTTGGTTTTTAGAACCCATGATAAGCATCTAACAACAACTTCTAACTCCAGCTCCAGGGGATCCGATGCCCTCTTTGACCTCCATGACATTCCCAACACACACACACACACACACACACACACACACACACACACACACTACAGTAAATCTTTGGGAATAAGTATCTGTAACTAGGTAAGGATGCCTTGGGGATCCAGATGCTATGCTATAACAAGGCACAACAGAGTGAATGATGCCCAGTATCAATGCATGTAACTCTGTAGACAACAACGGCCAGGAAAGTTCCTGGTCAGCCTCTGCTTCTTGCCTGTGGATGGTTCTCTTTCTTGGTGTGTCCTCCCATAGCAAGGAGAGCACATAGAGGAAATCTTTCTGGTATCTTCTCTAAACCAGCCATTGACAAAGACAACGGTATTATCTTGCTTGGCTAGTCAACCTGGAGGTATTGTGGAGGAGGGAAATTTTCAGAGTAAACTCACAGTGCTACTGGAGAAGAAGGCTGTAAGGGATAGACTGGCAATTGACACTTAACCACACGTGCCCTGAACCACAGTTCATATTAGACATAGAAGACGTATTAGAATATCTTAACATGGTCATAGATGCCATGTAGAGCTTTGAAGAGTTCCAAGGTGTGGGTATGACATATATCTGGGTATGTCTGAACAGTGGGTTATCTATCTAGGCTCTTCCAGTAATGGGACACAATGCAGCACTTCAAGTTGGTCTTAAAGGAAGACATGCCATATTTCTTGGCTTCTACTTAATAAGAAGTTGATAAGCTCATGCTTGGTGGTTTTCTTTTGGTACCACTCACTTCCCCCCCCCCCAGAAACCACCTTCAGGTTGATTTTATGACTATGTCAGATTCCAAGAGGGTAGGCAAGGACTCCCTTTTTCCTTGGTGATAGCCAGAGCTCTGAAGCCCAGGCAGAGAATAAATGAACTTCAGTCATTTTAGTTATATCCTGTAAGGTGTTCAGATGTCAGCTAGATGTCAGTAGCAACCTCTTGTGATGTCAGCATTTGGGGAGTAAAGGCAAGAGGTTTGGGAGTTCGGACTTCCCTGAGCTACTTAGAAAGTTTTAGGCCAGTCTTCTTTACACAATAAGACATTGTCTAATAATTATCTGGGTATAATTTCCTATGTAACATGGCTATGTGTAGAAAAACACTAACTTGAATTTAACATTAGGGATTTTTTAACCCACTTATGAGCCCATCTTGTCTGGCTGTGTGTACATCACTAGTACTAGGGTGGAGTCACCTAGCCTTTGTCATCTTTAGATCTCTAACATAGAAAGCACTACATGAACGACAGTCATTGGCCCTAATGATAACACACTGGAGGCTGTTGGTCTCATGTGCTCTGCTAGCCATTGGAGTTCATGGGATGAGGCAATCATTGAGAACTGAGAGCATTGGGTAGTGGGAAGGGAAGTACCATTCAAGACCTGTGTAGAAGACTGGAGAAGATTAAGAAGGAAAGACAAAACATCTGGCTAAGTATGCCATGGTACTTGGAGGATTCTCCCTGGGAAGGTCCTGTGGCCCAAGTTGGTATGGCACTAGGTTGAAACAGGGATAACATCCAAACTGGCAGCTTTGGAAATGACTTTGTGAGGAAAGTGCTTGTTATCCAAACTAGGGGCCTAAGCTTGGGTTTCCATAGTACCCATAGAAAAGCCAGGCATGATGAGGCATATCCGTTATCCCAGTTTTGGGGAAATGGAGAGAGGTGGACTTCTGGAGCTCACTGCCTAGCCAGACCAACCAACTGATGACCTCCAGGCTCAGCAACAGAACCTGTTTCAAAAGGGAAGGTAGAAAGCAACTGAGGCAGACGACTGAGGTCCACCTCTGGCTTCTGCATGGATGAGCACATACCAACATGATCATGTATGCATGTATGCATCACACAAAAAAACACACTCAAATAAAACATGTGGATATCAATCTCAGACTGTTGCAACTTCAATGTTCTTGCTGATCCACCATGGATAGCCCTCTATCCAGCCACTGTCTCAAGAGTTTACACAGCTATGGAGCAAGCTGAAACCAATAAGCATGCTGTAGAAAACCCAGGTTTCTCAGGGGATCACACCAAGACGCCTATTCTTCTTGGCCATTAGAGTGGAAAAGATGCTAGCCTCTCCCAATTTCTAGAACACTGCCCTATTATTTTTAATCGACCAGCCTGTCACACTGAGATATTAGATTATAGCAAAAAATGGCCGAGACAGACCACATCACCACATTTTCTTCTTTCTGCACAGTACACAGCACATCGCTCATTTTGCCAGTGCAGATGCTCATTAAATTGCCTCTCTCTGGCTCTCCTCACTCATTTCTCTGTTATCCATCATGTGCAAGGAGAAATCATTTTTTCTGTCAAGGCTCTTCATCTACTCTAAGCACACTTGATGGGTCCCGACCCTGCCAGGGACCTTGCTCTGATACTGAGGATTTACACGAAGCACCTTTGCCCTCAGAGCTTAAGCTGCCAAGAAAGATAAGACAGTGTATGCTGGTGCCCAGTGCAGTGGGCTTTACCTGGCCAAGATAGGACAAATGCCAAGGAGATAATTTTCCCTTCTTGAGATTTTCATGAATGTCTTGTGGAGCAAGCTCTCACCTCGAGGAGATTGATGACTGTTTCCTAAATTATGCTCAGAGCTCCATCAGGCTGCAGAGGAACACGCTGGATTTCTGCTGAGATGAAAACTGAGAAATATCCTAGGGACATTCACACCACTCAAACTGAAGAAATCAGGTAGATCAAAGGCAATAAAAGCAACCTGAACAGGCTCAGCCGGACGTGGCCATGACCTCTGACCTGTCTATCTGCTTAGAAGACCAACTGTAGGCAAAAATGCAAGCATCCCCTTGCTTTTTCTACCGCCTCCCACTCTTTTTCCCTCCTTCGAACTAGGTCACATAAATATTGATGTTCCTGTGTACGTGTGTACAACTTAATTCTCTCTTAAGAAAGGAGCGAGGAATGATTCATTTGCATTCGGGTAGCTTTGTTTCCTCACACAAAGGCTGATTCTAGCCAAGCCAGTTCCAGCCGCTGACATCTGGCTCCTTACGGAATGCATATGTTTCAGGGAAGGAACAAGAGACCAAGCATCTAAGGCAGAGATTGCAGCATAATCCCAGGGCCCCAGCCCAGGCTGCAGTATTGCAACAATGTATCAGTCTTGGTACCAGGAAGGTTAGTAAACACAAGAACACTAGCTGCGTTACCAGCAGTCAGTGACCATCTTTTAAAACCCTGAACTGTGATTAGTTGGGTCCATCAGATCTTTCAGACCACCTTGACACCCCCATCTTTATTATGTCTACAGAAACGGAGAACTAAACTAGGCTATAAATTAGTGGTAAAGGCCTGTAATCCTGACCACTAGGGAGACTGGAGCAGGAGGATTGCAAGTTCAAGACCAGCCTGAGTAACGTGGAACCTGTCTGCTCCTTGGTGCAGATGCAAACCGGAAGGATCTTGTGACCCCAACTTGGCACGGGTTCCTGCATCCCCTGGACCCCAGGGCCTGGGTGTGTCAGAACCCCTTGGGAGTCAAGCTGTCTCTGGGTGTGATTGGGGTGGTGAGGGTTAGAGCACAGGTTTCACTTCAGGGCACAGATGTGACTTGTCGAACCCATCTGATAAGCAAAAGCCTTTTAAGGGCTGAGGATGACTTATGTTAGGACTGTGAGGAGCTAGGTTTATGTGAGGACCTAGATTTGGTCCTCAATACAAAAGAAGAAAGGAAGAAAACGAGGGAGCAGGGAGAGGAAAGACAGGAAGGAAGGGGAAGGGAAGAAAGAAAGCCTATCTCCAAGGAAAAGCATCAGAGACTCACAACCCATGCACATGGACTCATAGTTAACAGAGGATCAGAATGGATCAGAATGGACTTTTAAAAAGTGTCCATATACTGACTCGCAGTAAGACCCATGGCCTACCCCACAAGGTCATAGGGCATGTGTAGCAACAAATAAGCATGCTCCCTCACCTAGGAAATGATCTATAAGAAATGAGCTAAAGCCAAGGGCTCTCTGTGTAGACATGAGTTCAGGACAGTGGAGATGGGCAGCCTTGAATGTGTTTATAGAACCCGTGGGTCTGCAGGTGACCCTTCTCAGTCAAGAGAAACATGACCAGCATATAGTTCTCATTCTTATTGGGTCAGGGTGGCCTGAGCTGACCAGTTCATTCCTGCCCTCCTTCCTCTTGCTTTAAAGATCAATAACAATTGCCCGGGTTCTCCTCCTGTCGTCTTGGCATTGGCCCTTTTGGATTGTCAGGCGACACTTGTTTAAAATAATCCCTGAGTTTGGTTTGGCTTGGTTTATTGGTGGCCTCTTGGTGTGCCTGTGTTCCAAGGACTTTCAGAAAGGCTCCCTGGCTCCTCTCTGTCCTTTGTAAGAAGTGGGTCCTGTGTGTGCTAAATGCTATCTGTGGCTTGAGAGCCCCAGTAGTCTCTGCTGCAAATCCTGCTTGGTCAGACTTGACCTTTGTGAGCATGGGAAGCCCTCTCCTCTGCTCAGGGCTGGGATCAGACTGGTCTCCTATGCCAGATGGTTTAACCCTATCTCCTCAAAATATTCTGACTTCAGGCAGTGGGTGCAGGGCATGCAAAGCAGCAAGGAGAACATGCCATGGCCATGCACTGGAGGTTCAGAAGCTGTACATTTTGGATGACAATGGATGCAACTCCCTGTCAGTGACTGGGCAGAGTAGTCTACTATAATCCATAGCCCCCGTGCTAAAGAGCATACCAAGGACGGAGAAGGTGGAAGAGAATGTGGAGAAGGGTGCAGAGATGGCTCTATTCTTGCCCTGGCCTTAGAGGCACTTGCTGCCTGCTGGAAGCAACAGACAGCAGACATAAATTGCAATCTAGTCCTGCTGGCTGTCATGAGGTAAGAGGCCAGTGCTGTAATGGATCCTGGGACTGAGCCAGGAAAGGCCTGCGGCTGCCTCACTGGATAAGCGGCAGCCACCAACATTGGAAACTATGTGCCAGGAAAGCCATTCAAGGCTGTCTTTAAACAAGGCCTCTAAATCTACATAGATTGATGGTTTATCCCCTCAAGGTCCAGTTTTCTAAGAATCTGATGAAATGGTGTGGTGGTCTATACCAGCTATCCCAGTACTTGGGATGCAGAGGTAATAGGGTTACAACTTTGAGGCTAGCCTCAGCTACATCCTAAGGTCCTTTCTCAACCTCAACCTACTTTATCCCATTCTTACAAGCTAGCTTCCAACTCTAGACATCTAAAATTTGGAGATGGTAGGAAGAATATATTCTCCTTGGGCTGGGGGAAATATAGACAACACACACACACACACACACACACACACACATACACACTCACACACACACACCTTCCCAAAACATGAACCAACATAAAATTGTACCATGCATGCACACATATATAGAACAAAATGAAGTTTGATCTTGGAGTTATCAGGAATTTTTAATACCTTTAGCACAACCCTAAACACACAGAATAATCAAAAGAGGTCTTTATTGTGTTTTGAAACATTTATTCCTGGGAATGTATAGAAGCAGAAAAGTGGTGATGCATATAGGAAGAAACAAATAAAACAAGAATAAGCAAGAGAAGACAAGGTCAGACTGCTATGCAGTCACAGGATAGCAAGTGCCTAAGCAGAGTTTGTGACACAGAGCAGTGTGGGCAGAGATGGGAGGGGGGAAGGCATTAGCTCACAGCACCACAGCTACAACATCCTGGTGCAGATATGCAGGAGCATCTAATGCAACTCCAAATAACATGGTGCTCATGAAGCTGGCTGGTCCAGGTTCTTGTCTCTTGGCCATATGCCAGGGGGCTAGAATTGTGTTCTAGTCCTCCACAAGTGCATCGTGGGAGCTTAGGGGCACAGGATGGGGGCGGGACATAGTGGGATGTATATCAAGAACCCATGGGCCATGGGATGCAGAGTCCCACACATTCCCCCAGACAGGATTGCTGATCTGCAGAGATGCCTATCATCAGACCTAGAAAGAAAGGAGAGTAGAATTGGGGGAGAGTAGGAGACACGCAGAGGAAAAAAAAGAGAGGGGGGGAGGGAGAGGATGGGGAGGAGAGAACAGGAGAAGAGACTTGAGAGGGAGATAGGGGAAGGGAGGAGAGGGAGGAGAGAGGAGAGGAAAGGAGAAAGAAATGGAGGGAGGAGGAAGGGAGCCAGCATAAAAGAAAGAATCTCGCCCATCTAGATACATGGCTCTCGCTTGGAATTCCTCCAGGCTGCAGCATCCTTGGTTGGCACTGGAAGTTAATCACCTCCACACTGGATGTCTGCATCCCTTGGTACTTAAAACGAAACATGTTCTTGGTGGGGACTAATTTTCATTGGCAGAATTCTCACCGCCTTCCCTAACTCGGTGTTACTGACCATGGGAAGCTCTCCTCACTCCTCTTTGTCCGTGTTGAGCCTGTCCCTTAGCTAGCATGAGTTGTGTTTGGCTGGTCTAGAGTGGTCTCCAGGCCTCTTTGATAGTTTTCTCGACTTCCTCAAGATGGCGTCCATGGGTCATACAGACTTTATATGCCCCAGTACAGGGGGACGCCAGGGCCATTATGTGGGAGGGGGTGGGTAGGAGAGCAGGGCGGGGATGCGGGAGGGTAAGGGAAAATTTCTGGATAATATTTGAAAAGGACTTAAGAGTTCAAAGGATGCTCATCCTTGGTTGAAGCTGCTGCTGCTGCTTTTTAGAGACACACTGAACCTGGGGTGACCTTTTGGGGTGGCTTATGTGGCCTTAGCTGCTTTGCAGATAAATGGGGGATTGTGGTTTCAGTCATTTTATTCTAATTATATTTACATCTAGATATACCCTCAGCCCATCCCCCTCCCAACGTGACATCCTCTTCCATTTCTGAAAGGAAATAAACCACAGATTCCAATTAGTGCTACCCATATGTACATCACTCTAGGGCCATCCAGGGGAACATGGGCAACCTGCCTATGGCCATGCTGCTATAGAAAGAGTATGCCCCTTCTCCCAGTAGCCATTAACCTCTGACAGGACAGCTCTTCAGCTAGCAGAACAGCTTTTGGAAGCTCCTCCTCCTCCTCTGTGCTGGAATTTTGACTGACTTGGTTTTGTGCAGGTATCCACAGCCACCATGAATTCAAAGATGTGCCAGCCATCTAATGTTCAGAGACAGCCTCTGGCTCCCATATTCCCTCTGCCCTCTCTTGCATGGCATTCCCTCTTGGCTCAGATTTAGGAGTTACCAGTATCAAGTGGATCTTTCGCCTTTGGTCAGATGGTGAAAGAACTCATTCATCTCGTGGCCAGAAAACAAAAGGAAGGAGAGGAAAACAGGCTCCCACACCCAACTCAAGGACAGGATTAGAGGCCTGCCACTGAAAGTTTCCACCCCTGCCCAGGAGCCCCTCCCTAAGGCAAGCTATGAATACATGTACCCAGCTACAGCATCTGGCCAACAATCACTCTGAAGGCAAAGTTGGACTCTGCTGTCACAGAGAAGCACGAACTTTTCCCTTGGAAACAATTCTCTTCTCAGAGCCTTTCCACACTGGCTAGACCAATGCAGAAAAGTCTTGGCTGTCATTTAGTTGGTATGCCTTTTTTTTTCAGCCTCTTAGAAATACCTTTCCATGTACTTAGAAAACTCGCTGGGTCTATCACCCGGGTCCCAAGGACTTTGCCCAGAGGGTATGCCAGAACTTCTGCCTCATCCCACCAGAGTCCACAAGGTCCTGTCATGGGAAACTTTTTCTTCTTTGTGTTGCTTTACAGCTCTTCATAGGAGCATCACACTGAACTCTGACGATATGACATGATTTTATTGGAATTTGGATCAATAGACACAGAGATCCATTTTTTCACAATCCTGTTCTCCCAGACAGGTTGATAATGTCTGTAGCTACCTCCCTCAATCTTACCTTAAAAAGATAGATGAAGAATAGAAGTCAATTTACTTTATAACTACAGAGACCTGTGAGTTCTTCCTTTCCTTTATAATTTCCTTTCCTTTCCTTTCCCCCTCCCCTCGCCTCCCCTCCCTTCCCTCCTTCTTCTTCTTCTTGTTCTTCTTCTTGTTCTTCTTCTTGTTCTTCTTGTTCTTCTTCTTGTTCTTCTTCTTGTTCTTCTTCTTCTTGTTGTTGTTGTTGTTGTTGTTGTTGTTGTTGTTGTTGTTCTTCTTCTTCTTCTTCTTCTTCTTCTTCTTCTTCTTCTTCTTCTCCTTCTCCTTCTCCTTCTCCTTCTCCTTCTCCTTCTCCTTCTCCTTCTCCTTCTCCTTCTCCTTCTCCTTCTCCTTCTCCTTCTCCTTCTCCTTCTTCTTCTTCTTCTTCTTCTTCTTCCTCTCTCTCTCTCTCTCTCTCTCTCTCTCTCTCTCTCTCTCTCTCTCTGTCTGTTAAAAAATGGGGTCCCGCATCTGCTCAGGGCTAGGGCCGCTGGGCAAGGTGGACACAGGGAGTTTTGACTGTACACACCCCCATGGGAACCGCTGGGTGGGTGTCAGGCTGTGAGAAGCCCCAGAACTCTGCTCCAGGGGTGGGAAAAGGTCTGGGGTGCCCACAGAAATGCCGGAGTTGGGCTCAGACTTTGGTACCACAGATGCCGCTGGCTACCTCGAAAGAGCCGGTTCTGGGGTCCCTGGGCTGCATGGAGACCAGGGACATCAGGTTCTCAGTCCTGATTCAGCAGACACTGCTGGATGTCTTGGAGGAGCTGAGAAAGGGTGAGGACCCGCAGGCAGACTCTGGCCCTGGGGCCAAAGGGAAAAGGGCAGGGAGGAAAGAGCTCCAACTGGTTACCATGGGGACAAGAGTCCCTGGCTGATTTGGCAGGTTGGTTTGGTGGAAGCTGTGGCTTGAGTGCAGGGAGGCCTCTAGCGGGAGGTTAGACACAGGTCTAATTAGCTTGGGGCATTGCCCATGTGACCACACACCTCTCTGCTGGAGGTAGGGAGGAGGCTGTAGTTGCAACAGGATCCAGAGGCCCAGGAGGCGTGGCTGAACACCTGCCTACCTTATGGTTACCAGGGTTCCAGGCCTGTGCTCGACCAAGGACCAGGTTGTACACAGCTCACCACCCCTTATGTGTATGTATGTATGTATGTATGTATGTATGTATGTATGCATGTATGTAATGTATGTATATCAGTTACTCCAGCTCTTTTTCCAGACTTATCATGTACAAAATCATGACACTCTGACTTTAGAGGCAGATCAAGTAAGAGCACACGTTTGGTACATCCCCATCTTTATAATGCCGTCCATCGCCAGATACCTGATATGATTTGACTCAAAGGGACAGGAAAAGAAAGAAAGAAAGAAAGAAAGAAAGAAAGAAAGAAAGAAAGAGAGAGGGAGAGAGAGAGAGAGAGAGAGAGAAAGACTTAAAGTTCTCCTTCTGCCCATTAAGCTACATAACTGTTCATGCATTTATCTTCCTCATCTGTAAATGGAAAAGCATTTCTCCTTATAAATATCCATCAAATGAGGCAGTGAGTGTAAGACATGAGTGTTAATCCTCATTGTGTACTTGGTTATATAGGAATCACCTAGTAATCGCATGTCTGGAGGGGTATCTGCTAGGATGCTTTAACTGAGAAGGAAAAACTCACCCTAATGGGGGCAACACTGTTGCATGGGCTGCAGCAACAAACTGACTGATGGGAGGAAGCTGAGTCACATTATAACCACCCATCTCCTGTTCCTATTGCCCCACCGTGATGGACCAGGAGCCAAAATGAGCCCTTCCTTCCTTAATCTCATTGGGTGTTTTGTCCCAGCAACAAAAGAGTTGCTAGTCTTAGTGCTTGATTAATAGTCAGTGGATGGTGGCTATCGTTACTAACTTCTACAAGACAGACATACTCAGCATACTTAATTTACTATAGAAAACTAAATGTTCCATCTTTTCCATTTAAGTGAGACTAGACTAAGGGACTGTAGAAAGCAAGACTCAGTCCTGCCTTACTTATTGCTATATAATGAACATTGTGCACAATTTAATTGTTCCATATCTCTCTGTAGAACTGGATCAAAGCTATGCCAGTGCCTGGCAAATATGGAGGGGATGCTCATAGTCATTTATAGGATGGAACACATGGCCCCCAACGGAGAAGCTAGAGAAATTACCCAAGGAGCTGAAGGGGTCTACAACCCTTTAGATGGAACAACAATATGAACTAAACAATACCCCCAGAGCTCGTGTCTCTAGATGCATATGTAGCAGAAGATGGCCAAGTCGGCCATCATTGGGAAGAGAGGCCCCTTGGTCTTACAAACTTTTCCCAGTACAGGGAAATGCCAGGGCCAAGAAGTGGGAGTGGGCGAGTAGGGGAGCAGGGCAGGGGGAGGGTATAGAGAACTTTTGGGATAGCATTTGAAATGTAAATAAAGAAAATATCTAATTTTAAAAAATGGCCTTTGGTCTTCTAGGCCAATTTCTCACATTCATACCCAGGTTTTGCAACTGTCTGTGGCCCTAAGACCATCTTCTCTCTAGGAGTCAGTTTCCTAGTGTCTTAGAGAGGAGTAATGAGTTCTGGACCCCAGGATAAAATTCTTTGACTGTGAAGTCTACTTCAATCAAACTCTAAGTGTTTGACTCAAGGTCTCAGGCTGGGAACAGTACCTGTCACCTATGAATTCTGTCACCAGTGGGATGCTTAGCTTCTGACAGAACTACGGAGAGGGAACATAATGCATGGAACATATTGTCGGACACTAGGCATATGGGAGCTTGGGTGATATTGGTCGACAGTTCTCCATTTTCATTTCATTTTCCTGGGAGAAGATCATTTATATTATATTGACCACAAAAAATGAAAATAAGTAAATGATTATTGTGCTCAGAAAAATATAGTTGAAATTGTATTTTCTGTACAATTTTACTCATTTTAAAATGTTCAAACCTATTTAGGGTTGGGATGCTAGAACCAAACCCAGGGAACTCATTCATGCTAGATGCAAGTAGTCTACCATTGACCTACACCCCTAGTGATGCCTTATGACTATTAAAGTGTGTTAGGACAACATGCACAAGTATGTATACTTGCACATGTACATACATGCATAAATGTTTTAATGAAGCATTTTCTGTTTATCACAGCACAATTGAGAAATGTTGAGTACTAGTACAGGACACCAAAGAGCCATTGCACGCTACTATAATCACAGCCCTGGGGGGATTGAGGTAGAAGGATCATGAGTTCAAGACCACGGTGAGGGCCTTTCCCCAAACCCTACAGAAACACCATTTATGACATAGCATCTGTTCCCCAGGAACTTATCAGCAAAGTGAACATTTAAACATTGGAACCACAGTCATAAAATATAACCTTTCACAATTTCTTGAAAAGACCCAAAAAAAGAGATGAGATTTGAGCTGGCTCTTAAAGAATGGAACCTGTTTAGAAAGAAGTGAGCAGGGTAAGTATGGTCGTCTGAGAAAGGTGAAGGAGTCTGAGGAGCCATTCCTCCAACAGGCTTTTGCTGAGGTTTGTACCAGGCTGTACAGGACAGGATTGCAAAACTGAGCATGGTAGGATTTCTGCCTTTGGGGAACACAGAGTCTAGCCAGAGACGGTGAGTCCTAGATACAAACCAAGACAGGAGCTACAACAGAAGAGCCTGGGAAGCTGAAGAGCACAAAGGAGAGATGTAGTACCTTGCATGGAACATTCTAAACTGAGTAAAATTGCATGGGGTGGAGGCAGAAAAGACATCACCAGAAAAGGGACACACACATAGAGCTTTGCAACTGAGCAGGTCAGTCCTGAGGTCTGGAAAAAATAATAGCATTCCCAGCACACAGAGAATGAGATAGGGAAAAGAAAATTCTAGATTAAGGTTGAAATGTAGCTTCTCTAGACCAGCTCTAAATTAACCATTTGTGTCTAGTTTTTAATGCTTTGACTTCATGATGAGTTTAATGTTGACTATCTGTTCTCCTGTCCCCAACTACAGTGTGATACCATATCAGTAGGCTCTCTGGCTGTTTTCTTCTATGCCTAGGGATAGTTGATACTCAGCATTTTATCATGGCCAGAGGAGTGACTGACCAACAGTCCTGTATCTTCTGACACCCCCCCCCCAAAAGGAGCCTAAGCTGAGGCAAGATAGATATGACACAGGAGAGGGAGTCTGTGGAGAGTGGTGGCCACAGCCTGTGTTCAGTATGGGTCAGAAGGCAAGGAAAGGGGGTCAGCTAATACAGCAAATGGAGAACACTTCAATGAAAAGAGAACATTTTTGTTCATGTGAGGACTTTCTGGCACATTCGGAGAGACAAACCCCCTTGCTATTCTTCTTGGCCATCCCTAGTCTTTCTACTTATGAGGTAATTTGAATTCTAGTATCCCATCCAAACATGTGGATGCTATGGATGTCAAGCAATCTTCTGGAGACCTTTACAGAAAGTGGAAGTGACAAGGCTAGGGACAGGACGTACCTTGACAGGCCCTCCCCTAGCGACCAGCCTCCTGTAGCCACCTCCTATGTGCCCATTCAGCTACAAATTCCTCAATCGATGATGCAGTTAACTTCTTAACGATCCACCCACCTGTCAATTGAGCCACCATCTTAGGAAAAAGCCTTCAACATTGGAACCTCTTGGGAAATATATTGATCTTGTTGCTATGGCCAAATAGCTGACAAGAAGCCATTAAAGGAGGATGGGTTTGTTTGGGCTTACAATTTGGAAAAGGTATTGGTGACAGGGGAGTGCGTAGCTAGTCATATTATATTTCAGTCAGGAAGCAAAGAGCCAGAGAGGAAATAAGGCCAGACTATAAAACTTCATGACCCAACCCCAGTGGGCCTCTTCCCTCAATGATCCCCACTGGTACCAGAATCCCTTAAAGGTACCAGAACTTCCCAAATGGTGCCACCAGCTGGGAGCCAACTGTTCAAAGATACGCATCTCTGGAGGACATTTTATATTCAAATCACTGCTGGGAGACACTGCTATACCCAAAAGACACAATCTACAAAACTTTGTCATTCCCTTAAATATTAGGAGAGAAGCTCTCATATAAAATGTCCTTACCACAAGAATGTAAACTACATTTTTTAAAAGTTTAAGTCACTCCCTGCACGGGCAAGCATCAGGCATGGCTGGTTCTGTCCCCCACCTCTTCTGATCCCTACTTCTTTCTGTAGTCTCAGTAGCCCATCTCTGGTTCAAAAGGTATGTTGAGCAACAGAGACTCTAAAGCACATAATATAAGGGGTATACGAGGTAATCCAAAACACAGGTAAGCTGTGGAAACAAAGAGACAGGGAAGTAGCTACTGGCCATGACTTGGACATCCCTTTAGCAGACATTCTCTTTTCCAGGTATGTAGACCCATGACCCAGCGTAAACAGTCCAAAGAACATAACTTAATATAGGATAATGACCACGTTGCACTCATGGATATCTTGATGGGACATTCTATGTTATTATAACATTTCAGTTTCCAAGAAAATTTTCATGCTGCCAGATTAGCCACAGCTGGCCACTCATTGCTGATTTCACATTCATTTATATGAACATCCTCCTCCATGGAAAACTTTAACAGTCAGGGCCTATGGCCAGGACTGCCATTTGGAAAGCCTAAACCACGCACTCTAGTCTTCACAAAGTCAGACCATTTTCCCTCAGAGGTAGGCTTGTGCATTAGGTTCTTCTAGCCTGGAGTATTACTATTCTAGCACCTCCTGCAAGTGGGGTGTCCAGGAAGGGTCATGTTGGGTGGGTATTTTGAGATCTTCCTGGTTCTTCTGGAATAGGGCAGTGGTAAGCTCTCCTGTATGTTGAACTTTTGTCTCTGCTTCCAAGCCCAGCCGTAGAAGTTTCACAGCCAACAAGGCAACCATGTCCTTGTGCCCAAGTATCTATCTGGCACACCCACCCTCCGGGTACACCCTGGCCCAGACCATGACAATCTAGAAACAAAGAGAAAGCCACTCTCTAGATACATGTGGACAGATCAGAGCTATGCCCAGAGAGGATATGACATCATGGAGCCCTGTCCCTTGCAGCAACTGCTTGTTATCAGGTCCCTTGCCAGAGAGAAGTCAGATCTTAATCTTACAAACTTTTCAAGGGCGTGGCAGAGCCAAGCAAAGGGCAGCCCAGACAGTCCTGATATAGTAAGTGTTCTATATGCAGGAAATTAGCCTGCAGCGTCTTGGTGAACACACCCAGAAGGAATGAGATGGGGGTGGAAAGGTAGAGTCACATTCTAGAGTGCTTCTTCTAGGTGAAGGTGTGGATTGGGTACAAGCCAACTGACCTACAGAGAGAGTTTAAAAACTGAAGTAAGAGGTTCAGTTCTCAAGTCTTCTCCTTTACTGATGAAGGGCAAGAGAAAAGAACAGAGACCCAAAGTCAGAGGGGTCAGGCTCGAGTTCTGACCTTGTATACTGCTAACTGGTTCACTTTAAAATGCACATGCTAGGGGGCTGGAGAGATGGCTCAGCAGTTAAGAGCACACAGACAGCTCTTCCAGAGGTCCTGAGTTCAATTCCCAGCAACCACAAGGTGGCTCACAGTCATCCATAATAGGATATGATGCCCTCTTCTGATGTGTCTGAAGACAGCTACAATGTACTCATATGAATAAAATAAATAAAAATTTCAAAAAATGTATATGCTATAAGGACTATATTTTGGATGGCGTGATCTTTGGTACCCTGGACTTTGTTGCTACTGGGCTACAAACAGCCGTAGAAATAGCGAGTTGAGGAGAGACATAAGGGCCAGGACTGGGGCTAGACTCTAATAGAACACTTAACCAAGGGAAAACCATCCTTCCTTCTAGGAACATAAGCCCAAGAGCCAAACTAATGAGGCCTAGGGCGATAGATACCCATCTTCATTCCATTCCTCCTTCAGCCACTCTGCTGTGGTCCTCATCCTCTGGCACCCACTGAGCTCCGCAATGCTGTCCTTCTTCATTCTCATCAGCTTGTCCCAGATGGGCTGTACGAGGGCTGATGGAAGACATCTGGGAAGAGTGACTGAGCCCAGTACAGCCTCTTGTATTTGTCCACAGAAGTGCTGGGGTGCTGGGGTGCTGGGGTTACAGGCAGGCAGGCTCCTGTGTCCAGCTTTCATGCAGGTTCCAGAGATTCAAACTTAGGTCACCCTGCTTGTGTGACGAGACTTTACTCGCTGAGGCATGTCCTCAGTTCTCTCTTTCTTAATTTTAACTCAGGCCCCAAGATAGATTCATTTACTCAGAACACCTGCATGAACAGTCCTCTCTGCAAAAAAGAGAAAGGAAATAAAGCTAAGATGAAAGGAAATTAGAATATACATTAAGAACATTGGCATGAGAAGAAATCCTTCCTGAAAATTTTTAGCATTTTTTTTCCTTAAAAAGAAAGCCAGACCATAAAGCAAAACATGCTTGTTAACAAACAAAACGCTCACATATCCAACATGTCAGCTTTTTCAAAGACAAGCTAACATTTTGCTCTGTTGGCTTTTCCTAATGCAAACATTTTATTTTTTTTTTCCCCAAGTCCTCACTGTGGGAAACATTTACATATCCATCTCTCTGTGGCCCCAGGGTTTCCCTGGTGCTTTCTGAGGCGCTGGCTCCTTCATTTTGCCTACCACAGCAGATCTTTACAAATGAAATTTTCCAGGCACCCCGCCTCTAAAACACACTTGTGAGTTAGATGATGTAGAATCTTCTCAGCCTTGACAACTGTCATCCTCTGTTCCCTTCTGCAGCCAGCCACAGCTGTGCCCCCAGTGGCGGAAACAAACGAAAAATGGCTAGACCTTTATTGTGTTTGTTAGGTACCAACAGCCTAGTCCCTGCAGACATGCAGTCTATGGATGTCTGCTCATTTGTTCTCATTAAACTGCTCTCTAGACTGTTGCTATGTTTGGATTGAGCTATGTGGGAAGAAGGGGCTTGGCTTTGGGTCAGGCTTTATTCTGGGGTCAGGCCTTTCACAGTGGCTGCTGTATTCTGGTCCCAGAAGCCAGATCTGCATCATAAAATTTTGTTCTTGGCTCTCGTAAAGCCAAGTACTGCTTGCTTCTGCTCTGGGGTCATTTACAGGCTTGCTCCCATTCTTTCAGGTTGTATGGTCCCTCCACCCCAGCCCCACCTAGGTTCAGGCAAGCTGCAGCCCTTTCTTAAGTGTTTTAACTGGGAGAGAGGTGTCATAGAACCATGTAGATCAAAACCAATATATACACGGAAGTGTATACTAGTGTGGAAGTATTTACTGTTAGTAAAGGTAACATTAGAACTGAGGGCAGGACTGGAAAGAGAAAGCATGACTTTCTAATTTTAGTTTATGCATATTTTATTTATTACTTTCTCAGTTGTTAAGTATGTGTTGTTCCTCTGCACGGCATGGTCAGTCCCGGAATCCACAGTGTCAATGACTGATTTGTAGTGGTTGAATTTAATTGATATGACAACTCTTGCCATGGTTGTCAAATGACCCTTGGTCTCTCCAGAGCCCTGACTTATTGCTAGCAGCATCTTAGTTGGACCACTAGGAAGTTGTGAAATGGCCCCAGTGGCACCTTGGCTAGGGTATTATGATTCTACAGTGTGGTAACTTGAGCTGCCTCCTGTGGATGGCTGATGCTTGCAATGGGCAAAATGGTAGCATTTCTGGTTCCCATTTTGGTAGACCAATAATGCACAAGTCAGGATGCATTCTAGCAATGTGATATCTGGCTTGTAAAATTTCCTCTTCTTCCTTTAGCGGTTTCCTAACTAGAATGAACCTGAAGGCATCCAGAAATGCCCGTATGCTTTTGGTTGGTTCCTTTCACCGGCCTGTCAGCTGAGGACCGTCTTACAGACAGGATTAACAATATCTATACATGGAATGTTGCCTGCTGATTTTCTAGGGTTTACAGGTTTCTAGTTAGTGCTATGCAAAGGGTTACAGAGGGTGGCAAGGTGGTTCGGTGGATAAAAGTGTTTGCTGTGTGTGCCTGGTGGGTGGCCTTAGTCCCACAGAAAGGCCGAAGGTTAAGAAGCAGTACCAAAGTGTTGTCTTCTAACTACCACTCTCACTGTGGCACATGTGTGCCCTTACAAACACATCATACCCACACACTAATAAATAAACATATGGTAGGCTTATGGGTACGTGTGTGCCTCTGGTCACGATGGGAGTTGATCTTTTTGCTGCTTAGGGCGTCATGGTTTTGCTTCTGTGGCATGTTAATGTATAGAGAGCATGGCTCCTTTGATGAGATTTAACTTCATCACATTGAGTGTGGGTTCCCTTAATTTGTCTGATGGATCCTGTGCTCCTTCTAGACCCAGATAGACCTAGCACAGTGGCTGTGCACACACTCACTTCTTATTCACTCTTGTCTTGTAGGCTCTGTGGTTACCCTCCTTTTTATGATGAAAATGACTCGAAGCTGTTTGAACAGATCCTCAAGGCAGAATATGAGTTTGACTCCCCCTACTGGGATGACATCTCTGACTCTGGTGAGTGTTTATTGCTCTTCATATCCTGACAGCCAACCCAATGTAGATGGTCAAGTTCCCTGGTGCTCAGAATGGTCCTGAGGCTTCTGCCTTTTTCTACTAGAGTTACTGTAATAAAATACCACAGGCTGTGGAGCTTAAATACCAAACATTTATTTTGCACAGTTCTGAAGGCTGGAAGTAGTGGATCAAGTCCACTGCATGTCTGATGAAGGCCTGCTTTCTAATTCATAGGCAACTGTCTTCTTGGTATATTTGCACATGAAGGGGGAGGAGCCAAGGCCTTCTGGGTCTCTTTCATAAGAACACTCCGGTCTTTTGTGAGAACCCCGCCTACAGTACCCTCAGCACTTCCCAGTGGTCCATTTCAGATGTCCTCATCATGGAGATAGGATCTGAACAAAAGAACTGTGGTCTCCACCAGCATTCAGTCCATGGTTACTCCTGGGGAAGCTTTGTGAGCTAGCTACATCTTTAGGCTTGACATGGAGGACAGGCTTGCTATATAAAGCCAAGGGATGTGGACTCACTCATCTACTCTTCCTGAAATGGGTGCTCGAGTAGTAAAATATTTAGCTGGCATTGGATGGGTACAGAGTAGGAGCTGAGTGTTAGAAGCCTGGACATATGCTCACACACCCAGTCTTCAGAATGGGCCAGGAGATAGGCATTTATATTATTCATATGTGACTGATAATAGAAACGCATGCCCCGGGGATTAGTAAAATAACCTGCCTTAGTTCATGTAGTCAGTATATATCAGTGCTGGGACCATAAACCCCAGTTTTCCCGGAGCCTACTTTTTTATGACAAGACTGTATTTGTGAAGTCACCTGTCCTGGTAAAACATCCTTGTATAGAGCAGTCCCGGTTTGCGTGATGGGGCTTTCCTGGCTGAGGTCATGATTTTATTGTCTAGAGCCCACATTTGGGCCACAGGGCACCACAGTGAAATACTTTCTGAGAAGGTCACCAACCTTCCCAAAGGACAAAGACCACAGGCAAGCCTAGGTGAAGTGCAGCAGGCCTAGGTGAGGTGCAGCAGGCCTAGGTGAGGTGCAGCAGGCCTAGGTGAGGTGCAGCAGGCCTAGGTGAGGTGCAGCAGGCCTAGGTGAGGTGCAGCAGGCCTAGGTGAGGTGCAGCAGGCCTAGGTGAGGTAGCCAGAACCATAGAAGGAAGGGGGGAGGTGAATGGTCCTCTCTGCTAATCTGCTCACCCGGATCATTATTATTTGTGTAATTTGCTCCTAATTGAAACCCCATTGCCCACTTCCTCAACCTTCTAAATCCTGGGTCCAGGATACTATTGCTCAAACAAACCTGGAAAGGAATTTTGTACTTCTGAGCTTAGAAGCCAGAGGCTTCCTTCAGAAACTGAGACCATGTGCAACAAGCTGCCATGCCCTGCGGGCACCAGGATCCAAGCTGGCATATAGTATCAGCTTTGGGTTTCCTTGTTCCTCCCATTCTCGCTGGCCTGCTCTGAACTTTGCCCAGTCCATGGTGACCAAGCCCCACGATATATCTAGCTATTGCTTTCTAGCTTCTAATTCTCTGGGGTATCAGCTCACATATAATGCACATGCTCCTCTGGGATGTTCCCACCATAGCAACAAGACCTGGTGGCTTCACAGCTCATCGGTGAGCTTACTGGAACCAGTGATGGCTATAACACATTTGTGGGATGTCCCCCAAGCATCTCTCTTAGGCAGTGGTGAATGGAAGAAGCATGTAGTTATAAAGATTATTTCCTTTATTCTCTAAACCAAAGGCACCATTAGTAGCTAACAGAAAAGACCTTAGAGCCAGAAGTCAGGGTCCCAGCCTATCTCTGCCACCTCTCCGTTCACTGGGTTCCCCTTGGAGTGCCAGCCTTGGCTCTGCTTTTATCTGAGCACTGGTGTCTTTTGTGTTCCAGGTACAATGGGGATGGTAAAAATCCTGTTTCGTATTTTTAATGGTACACATGCTTAAAACACAAGGGTGTCCAGTCATCATATTTCAAACCTCAAAGTGATTCTGTTCCCTCTTTATTTTTGAACAGCAAAAGACTTCATTCGGAATCTGATGGAGAAAGACCCAAATAAAAGATACACCTGTGAGCAGGCAGCTCGACACCCATGGTAAGAAACATGGCCTCTATGAGGGCCATGCCTCCTGCCCCCAAAGCAGACGTTCTATGGACTCCTCTTATCCGTGAAAACACCCAGAGGTTCACTCCATCTTACCCTGGTGCATTTCCTCATCTCCCAAGCCAGTGTTGGCACCTTTTGATGCCCTCAGGATGCAGTCTCTGATACACTCGGAAGGATATAAAATAGCACTTAGCTTTTCATCTTATAGACGATGCTGAGAATTGCTTTTGCCAAAGGAAAACACCCAATGAGGCACTGGGTTTGGATAGACTCTATTCCTTGGCAGCAGTCATCTGTAATTCCTCTTTCAGGGGGTTTCTTTTTCCAGTTAGTGTTTCTTTTTAACTCTAATAGGACTCCATGATGCTCTATGGTATCCCACACATTGTGGTGTGTGTGTGTGTGTGTGTGTGTGTGTGTGTGTGTGTGTGTGTGTCATGAGGTTGGAACCCAAGTTCACTAAAAGCTTAGTGTGATAGTGGGTTTACGCTTGACTTACTAAGTCTCAGCTTCCTCACTTTAAAATTAAGAGTAGCATCGGTAACTTACTGACTTAATTTAAGAAATAGAGGAGTTAATGAACATGAAGAGAGTCATGGGTCCAGACAGAGCAAATGTCTGCTTCATTACAGACTTGTGAGCATCCACCTAGAAACAAGTTCCCAAGTAGAAAAAGATAACCAGGGAGCTAGTCAGGTTTTTGTTGCTATAATAAAACACCTAAGATGAACGTTAGCCTATAGAAGGTCTCTTGTGGCTCACAGTTTTGGAGGTCTCAGGTGGTGCCATTGTGGTGGGGCCTCCGGCAAGCAGTGGGATTCTACAGTGAAGCAAGAAGCCCACCTTGTGGAGGTCAGGAAACAAGAGAATGAGATCAGTATGTCATAGTCTTTTCAAGGGCACCTCCATGACCTGAAAATCTCATTAACTCCAACCTCACAAGATTTCCTCACCTCACAATAATGCCATGCTGAGGATTAAACTTTTAACACAGAGACCTTTGAACGTATTGAACATGTAAACTTTAGTGCCCAGCATAACAAACAGAGAGAGAGACCATTGGGGAAGGAGTCAGTGATAGATCCCTTCCCTAGTATGTACAAGGTGCGTGCATGCGCACGCACACACACACACACACACACACACACACACACACAGCCTTAATTCAAGAGAAAGGAATTCTCCTAGGGATTTACAGAGAACTGTCCCTTTTTGGCTGGTCCTTTTCCACAGCACTTCCTCCAGGCCATTAACCCTCTGCAGGGGACCCACTTAGAAGCACTGTGGTAACCCAGTTTCACAGCATTTTAATTCAACACTCCTGCCCTGCTTTTGTTGAGTCTCTTTTGTGTTCCAGGAACTCTGGGGATGGCTTTAAAGTATTCACTCCTTTTTCTCTCTCTCTCTCTACAATAACCCTGGGAGGTAGGTTTTCTGTTCACTTCAGAGATAAGGAAATAGTAACTGAGTAAAGACACCACAGTCAGCTAATGGCAAAGCCAGGGCTCTAGCCAGAAAGGTCGGACTCCACAGAGAAAGCTCGTCATTGTATAAAGAAGATGGGCAAGATTCCATAAAGTGAACAGTTCTGATAGGATGTCATTGAGATGCTTCTTAGTAACCTCAGATACCAGGTCCATGTATATGATGACACTTAGTAACCTCAGATAGCAGGTCCTTGTATATGATAACACTTAGTGGGGCCCATATATATAATACAACACAGTAATTCTCCTTTATGTCACACACAATAGGCCCTTAAAGGCATCAGACTTGTGAGATTATCTTACGGAGAAGGAGGGAACTGCCTGGCTTCTCCATGCTCCTCCAATAATCTATCTCCACTCTGTAGAAAGTATAGAAGGCAGCTTAAAGTCTGCTGTCTACGTTTTAAAAGTTTTTAAACTTTTTAAAGAGTTGTTGTTTGTAATTATATATATGTGTGTGGATCTGCATACGAGTGGAGGTGTCCATGGCAACCAGAAGAAGGAGGGCATCAGATCCCTGTGGAGCTGGATGTATAGGCAGTTATGATCTACCTGCTTTGGGTGCTGAGAACTGAACCCAGGTCCTCTACAGGAGCGATGTATGCTCTTAAGTACTCAACCATCTCTCCAGCCCCTTAACAGAAGTTTCGTTAGCATATATTAATTGTGTGTAATAAATAGGCTTCATTATGACATTTCATATGTGTGCACAATGTACTCGGATCACATTCATTCCTACTACCTGCCCCTTGTCCACTCCCCTCCCTCCCTCTGGTCTCCTTCTTCACACTATTTCCCCTTCTATGGCCTTGTCACACACACAGGCATGTGTGTGTGTGTGTGTGTGTGTGTGTGTGTGTGTGTGTGTGAGAGAGAGAGAGAGAGAGAGAGAGAGAGAGAGAGAGAAAGAGAGAGAGCTAACAATTTAATTAGGTTTGCTTACATACGTGTGGGTGAGGAGTTATTTAAATGGGCACCTTACCACTAAAGAAAATGTCTCTCCATCCTCTAGCACTGTTTACTGCCTATAGATCCTCAAGAAGGGATGAGGCCTCCTGAGTCCCTCTCCTCTCTCTGATTGGGAAAGCCAGTCTCTCCTTTTTGGAAAAAAAAACAAGCCAAGTCCTTCTTGGGACTTCGGGAGAGTAGAGTTGTCCCAACTGGATCCGGTGTCAAGCTATGTCTCTGACTGGAAGAGGGTTGCTGCCCAGCCCATGGGATGGGCAGAGCTCCAAGCAAGACGAGTAACCTGGGCCCAGAATATTTCTAAACCTGGGTGTCCAGGATTGAACCACAGCACTCGGTGTTTCTTGATATTGTAGAGTAAGAGAAGGCAGACAGGAAATGGATGGAGAAGCGAGGGTGAGGATTACTGGGGATCTGGCCTGGCACCATCTCTTACTACCTGGGCAGTTAAACGCTGAACCCTTTGGGCATCCTCCATAGAATCCAGACCATATATGATAATGTATATCCTGAAGGGATTTTTATGGGATTAGTTAAGATAGTACATGTAACAGACAAGACTACCTGGCACCTAATATATCTGTGACCTATATGAACTCTTATTATTTTATCGGTCTCCTAAAAAATTTAACTTTGCCCTTTTGGCAGTATGGCCTTGATGGGGTTTAGATGAAGTGATGAGATTTTTATTTATGTTGCCACCGCTGCTATTGCTATTTATATTTTCTGCTACTGAGAAGTTAACCTAGGGTTTCAAATGTGCTAGGTAAGCGACCTACCTCCAAACTATACCCCTGTTTTCATTTTTTTTTAATTGACACATAGTCTTTTCTGAACTGCCCAGGCTGATCTTGGAATCGTAACCCACCTACATGATTCCAAGACTGCTTCACCAGGTAGCTCTGTCTGGTTACGAGATAGCAGGTCAAGGAAGGGAAGCTAGGGTTTAGATATGGGGTGGGAAGGTGCAGAGCGGAGAGGAGGGAGGCTGTGAGAGAGGCTTGGGGTGGGAAGTAGGAAAGTATGTCTTACATGAGATGAATCGGATTTGGGCAAGGTGAGCCAGCCGTGATGAGATTTGGAGAGCCAGCGTAGCTACACACTGAAGAAGTATGGCATCCAGAAGAGAAGTCAAGCTAGGGCCAAAGATTTAAAGTCATCCTTAGAAGCTTGGGAGCTGTGCCACCCAGGGTCTCCTTATCAGAAGGCACATGACAAGTTCTTTCATCTTTAATGTATACTTAAACTTCTCAGGAAGGCAGACACCAGGAAATAATAGCCCATGCATTTGATGCAGGCATCACCCAAGTCCCACATCTGCCTGCATCTGTGTGGTGCTTGTCTCCACAAGGTAAAATTGCCCAGGCAGGCAAAGGCAAATGAGTGCCCAGCTGGGAGCTGGCGGGAGGTGGAGGGCTGCCTGCAAGTGGAACCTTACCAGCTCTGTGCTCTCAAAGCTGTGCTCCTGACCCCAGAGCTTCATGTTATCCCAGGCGTGTTCTTCCCTCTATCCAAGCCACCAAGGGTGAGGAGAGCCCTTGGGAAGGACAAATGCTTTCCTAAACCTCACAACAGGCCACTCCAGACAGAACAGGGCTCTTGCTAAAGCAGACCTTGGGGAAGGTAGTCAGTGCGGCTTACCAGGTATTTCTAAGCCCACTCCCATTTGAGGTTTCGCCTTTTGTCTTGCGGGTACCTTATAAGGAACATGCAAGCTGTTCACTGATGGCCAGAGTGCAGGAAGTGGCAAATGGTAGGTAGCATGTATGGGGCCCATTTCCAGGTCAGAACGCCCTGAATGTTTATCTCTGGTTTAATTGGCAAGCAAATGAAGGCAATCAGCATGAGGGATGTTTATTTTAAGGAATTAAGACAATTGTTTGTGTGTATAATTGTGTGGTCTAGGAGATCCAAACTCTGCAGAGAGACCCAGAGAACTAGAATCTTAAGACAGACTCTCTTGCTTTTTGCCCCCAACTGATCCCTTCAACTGACGGATAAGGCCCACCCATGTGATGTAATTATTTCAAAGTCTACTAATATTATCTAAGAAATACTTTCACCAGAACATAGAAACTAGCATATGTTCAAATATTGGGGTGCCCTATCCCAGCCAACTTGCCATGTAAAATTAACCATCATATCCCTGAATATTGACTGAGACTCCATCTCTCTGTAAGCTCCCAAATACATTGACTCTGCTCGGCCATGGGAATTGGGAAGTAGTCCAAGAAACCATGGTTGGGAGGGGACACCAGATATCACCAAGCCCAGTTTGACCAATTGGCAAAACCAGAGAGAGGAAACATGTCTGAAACACACACACACACACACACACACACACACACACACACACTAGCATGAGAACTTGAATTCAATTCCTCAAACTTGACACATCTCTGTCATGGCTTTACCTGCCTATAACCCCAGTGCTAGGAAAGTGAAGATAGGTACAGCCCAGAGCTCACTGACCAGTTAGTCTAGTTGCGTTGGTAAGACCCAGGTCCAGTGAGAGATATTTCAAAAAATAAGGTAGAAAGTAAAGAAGACAGCCTTGTTGGATTCCATATACATGTGCATATGCTCATGCACACAAAGTGATTGTTCTAGCTATGGAGGAGTTAGTGAGCTTGTCTAATACCAATGAGCGGTGTAAACAAATAGGGTTTAACTGCTTATAAAGTTGGATTTGGAAACTGTTGGCCTTGAAAGATTATCAGATAATCATGGAAATATAAAATGATCATGGAAAAGCAATAGGTTCCAAAATAGAAGAGAGCCAGAAGTGAAATATCAAGAATGGGTAAGAAATGGAGGAGCATTCTAACATAGAATGAGAAATACTGGGACATTCATTAAACTCTGCAGTTTTTATTAGGACTTGCTGTTACACAGAGGTACGTCCCTCTTGCCCAACATAGAAAAGAGAAGCCCCACCAAGCTCCTAATGACTGACCTAAAGAATCCTCCAAAACTGAGAAACTTGCCCCTTGTATACTCATGGCTGTCCACATAGTAGATTAAATGGCACATGTGGACTTCAGCCACTTTGAAGGCTGCCTAACAGGACCATTGAGTCACCTGCTGTCAGCTAGATTCTGACCCATACACAACACAGCTGAAGACTGTGGAAAGTGAACAACAACAACAACAACAAAACAGCCCTTAAATAACTCAGAGTTAGCATTGTCCTTATATCTTGGCCTGTGATCACCCACCCAGGAGGCATGAGAAGCAGCGCGTAGGCAGCAGGCCAAGGCCAAGGCTCAGGGTGTTGGGGACCAGGCTATTGACAAGCATGCAGCAGTCAAGTCTTTGAGTCACTCCAATCCAGACTTTCCCGAGCCGTTAGTTTGGAACCAGCTCTGGCCGGCAGCAGTACTCAGCTTAGCTCCTACCATTTTGGCCCACTTGTTTCCAAGAAAGAGATGGCCACTGATTTGTTGGAATTAACATCACTTTCTGAGACCAGAACTGTTAAAAGTGGTATAGGAGGATGCGGATGGAAATACCTCAGCTTATAAAGTGCTTCTTGCTCAAGCACGAGGACCTGTCAGGCATAATGGTATATGCTTGAAATCTCACTGCTGCAGAAAGAGACAGGGAGATCTCTGGGGCTTGGTGGCCAGCCTGTGTACCCTAATTGATAAGCCTGAGAAACAAGTAAGAGACCTTTCTTGTCTTTCAAAAAAACAAAACCAAAAAAAAGTTCCTAAGGAATTCTACTCAAGGATAACCCTCTGGCTTCCACGTACACACACACACACACACACACACACACACACACACACACACACTGCACAGGAGCTCTGAAAGAACGAAAGCTTTGTTAAGAAGCCTTGAGGACACAGAGCCTGCCGCTTGCTTTTTGCATTTGCTCACTCACAGATGCTGTTTCTGTTTCGCTGATGTGTGCCTGGGGAAGGGAGGCAACTGGGAGATGCTCAAAGTGGAAACTTGGTTCATTTCAGTTCATCTCTGAGCATCCTTTGAGCCCTTCTGGGAAGATAGGGGAATACATGTGGGGATGCAGGAGGAGGCTGCTTTGAGCTGGAATGTTAGCCTGGCACAGATTCAGTCTAGTTTCTGGACTACAAACCGTTCTATAAGGAAAGAAAGGCTACTCAGGATGAGACTTGGTCTCAGCAACCCCTAAACTTAGTCTTATGACCATTGACAATGGCACTCTGCAGTGGCGGACCTGTTTTAAGTCCAGGGCAGTCCAGACCTGGGGGTGGGGAGGTGTAAAAAGTTTTCTTCTATGGCAGGTACTATGTGGTGGGCAAGGGCGGTTCAGGATTCTGAAGTCTGCCTTGCAGCTTTCTCAAGATCCAATAACTTCTTTCATTGATATAAAAGATCAACCTAGAATATAGAATAGTTTAGGAAGAAAAATAGAAGGGTTAAGTTTAGGCTTAGAGCCAAAGAAAGTTTTCCATGACCTGGAGGAAAAAAAAAATCAACTCACAGGTACAGAAGACAGTATTGGCGTGAGAGAAGGATCATGTGGTGAAGGATGGTCTGTGTTGTGTGTGACATTAGAGAATTCCTGTCACCTCTGCAGGAGATTGTAAGCAGAATGAGATGCAAGGTGAAGAAAGGTGGGAGGGAGTTGAGGAGAAAGCTTGGAACTAACGGAGAGCTCCAGTGAAGACCACCTATGACAATGAATGGAGTGGGCATAGAACTTTCTAGAACATGGGCCAAGCTGAGCTAAAGTTACTGGAGGTGGCAGTGTGTAGGGGCCTTGCCTACAAGGACACTGGAGGCCAGGCCCAACTAAGGTACAAATGACAGAGCTGAGAGAAGAAGCCCTGAAGGACTAATGCTGGTAAAGAGGGAAGAGTGAGCCCAAGGGGCGTGAACTCAGGTTCCAAAGCTGTCATGGAGTCTAATGTTGCAGGGACGCAGCTCAAAGAGGAAAACCATGAGTCAGGTAGGGAGGGCATTTCAGAATCCTGGGAAGAGCGTAGAAGGCAGAAGGAACTCTAGCACTCGGGCTTTGGGCAAGCATGAGCTTAAGGGCAATTCATCTAAACAGCCTAGAATGGCGGCAGCCAGCCACCCTCCATCAGCCTCAACTTCCCTGGAGGTGGGATGAAGCTTCCAGAGAAAGCATTGCGGGACTCTGTGGCTAAGCCTCAGAAGCCTCTGTGAAAAAGTCTCTTTGCCTGTGTTTCAGGATTGCTGGTGACACGGCCCTTAGCAAAAACATTCACGAATCCGTCAGTGCCCAGATCCGGAAGAATTTTGCAAAGAGCAAATGGAGAGTAAGTCCTTGGTGTGCCTACTTCATGTTTGCCTAATTCTCAGGGAGTTTAAGTCACTCTGGAGAAAGTGATTCTCCAATTTGTGCATGTTGTGTTTCTAAGAGACCCATAGGGGGGTGGGGGTGGGATGGGGTGGGACGGGGTAGGGTGGAGTGGGGTGGGGTGGGATAGGGTAGGGTGGGGTGGGGTGGGATGGGGTGGGGGTGATGGAAATCCCCAGGACGTTACTTGATGAGTTTTTCTAATTTTAACTTATTCTTCTAAACATTTTTTTATTATTTTGTTGTATATATGTGGGTGTTTTGCCTGCATGTATGTCTATGCATAAACAGTGAGCTACCACGCAGGTGCTCCTAACCACTGAGCCAGCTCTCCGGCAACCTAAATTTAAGTGATTCTTGATTAAGACACGATGGAATACCACAGGGTAGGAAGGGTAAAGTGTTTCCATCAGTGGCTCAAAGAGAGCAGCTGTGTGGGGTCTTACTTGTCTGGTATCCCTCAAACAGCACGGCTCTCCTGTCTCCCTTATTTTGCTGGGACCTTGAATAATCACCTTTTATTAAAGTGATAAACGAAAAGGACATACAAAACCAGGGCTGAGCTCATCAATATTTCATAGTTTTAAAAAAAAATGATGAATTTAAACCATCAAAATTTCAAGATCATTTGTTGATTGCCTTAACTCTGTATTCTAATTGGCATCAGTAATTAAAAGCTGGCTGGCTTGCCTTGCTGTGAGCGCCAACAGAAACAAAATTAGTTCTATTGAGCCAAGCACAATAGTACACGCCTTTAAAGCCAGCACTCAGGGGAGAGAGAAAGGCTGATCTCTGTGAGTTTGGCCAGCCTGGCCTGCATAGTAAATTCCAGGTCAGCTAGGACTGAACAATGAGACACTGATTCAAAAAGAAAAAAATTAAATAAAATTCCCTTAACTTACTTTCTTATGAGAAGTAATGTCATTACTTAGGGCAATTATATATAGCATCAATTATAGAGCCAGCCCTGGCGGTGCAGGCCTGTAATTCCAGGTACTCAGGAAGCTGAGGCAGGAGAATTACAAATTTAAGGCCAACCTGGGCAGCTTAATAAAAGCATCACATAATTCCAAAGTAAAAAGAAAGTTGGTAGAATATTTGCTTAGCATATGCACATCTCTAAATTCAGGCCCTAGTACTGCCAAAAATGAAAAGAAGAGAAGGCACCACTGAACAGTGGTGGGGCACACTTTTAATCCCAGCACTTGGGAGGCCAAAGCAGACAGATTTCTGTGAGTTCAAGGCCAGCCTGGTCTACAGAGCAAGTTCCAGGACAACCAGAGATATACAAAGAAACCCTGTCTCAAAATCAAACAAACAAACAAAAACAAAAACAAGGTACCAATTATAGAAAAATAGACTCTACTTTTAAATACCACATATTTTATATATATATATATATCACATGCTATATATAATACATATAATAATATAATACTATATATAATATACATATGATATATATAGTATTATATATGCTTTTGATTCTAAAAGTCCCTTTTTGCAAATTACATAGAATATTGTTGTGAAATTGTTCCAAAAGTTTATGCCAGAAGCAAGTGAATTTTTAACCTCCAAAATGTATTTTGATGGGTAAAAAATTTAAATAAATTTTGCACATTTGAAAAAGAATGACAGAAATTTTCTTTCTGAAGTGTCCTGAGAGTATCTGGGGTACTTTGCTGTGCTTTCAGTTTCTGGATAAGTGAAAGCAAGCAGTATTGGCGTATTTTCCAGCTAGCTGAAATAATTTGTTCTCCTTCTCCTCTCCACATTTTTGACCTTCTCCCGACCTTTCAGCAAGCGTTTAATGCCACGGCCGTCGTGAGACATATGCGGAGGCTCCAGCTTGGCAGCAGCCTGGACAGTTCAAATGCAAGTGTCTCAAGCAACCTCAGTTTGGCCAGCCAAAAAGATTGTGCGTATGTAGCAAAACCGCCATTCTTCAGCGGGCTTTTGAGATGAGTCCGGGTTGGGCAGGAGAGAGCTGAGCACGGACGGTTTGCCATGCCATGTTCTAACACATCTAACCCCTCTACCCAAGTCTCCCTCAGAAGACCATCAACATTTAGTTACCACACTAAGTGATAGCATTCCCATTTGTAGATAAGAAGGCCGTGGCACAAGTACCACACAACCAAGGATAAGGCCAGGGCGCTTCTTGGTCTGTCTCCTTCCTCTGATTTGCCTCATCACTCAGCCATGCTCTGGACTGCATGGCATGGTCTGGAGGGTATGGTAGACTCCTCATGGCCTGGTTGCACTGATTTCCACAGTCTGCATTTTGTTACTGTTATTGTTGTTTTTTATGAGGATGATGGGTATTTGAACTTACTTATATGCACCAAAGTGGCTTCCCAATAAAAACAACAGGGATGCTTTTGTATCACCCTTCACTGTTGCAAAGGATCTGACGTCCTAGAAGGCACACTTACTCTTGTAATTCTTTCCACTCCCCATCTTCATCTCCCACTAGACCATGCCGGTGATTCTTCTCTACTTCAAAACCATTGCCTTGAAGGTTCCCAACAGCCTCCCCTGCCCCCGCCCCACCTCTGCCCCAACCCAACCATTTGGCACCACACACCTTCCTATTTGGCTTAGTGAAAGGGGTCCCTTCTTTGCTGAAGAGCTAGCTATCCCATGGCTGAATGAAGTAGCAAAACACAGTAATCCCAGCACTCTGAAGGTGACAGATTCCAAGTTCAAGGCCAGCCTGGGCTACACAGTAAAACCATCTCAGAAATATAAGCTTAGGATGTCACTTGGTGGTAGAGCATTTACCTAGTATGAAACAAAGTTAAAAAGGGTCAGGGTTTGATCCCCATCCTCCTCCTCCTCCTCCTCCTCTTCTTCCTCCTCCTCTTCCTCCTCCCCCTCCTCCTCCTCCCCCTCTTCTTCCCCCCCAAAAGGGGCTATTAAAATCTTGTTATCCATTCGTAACTCATACACAGTTCTTCAATTTTCACAAGGCATCCCCAAGAGCTTCTCTGACACAATTGCACACCTCTGGACATCTTATACTTGTTAGCCCAGACCTTTTTCATCACCCTTGACCAAAAGAGATGCCACAGCTGACTATTCATGTCCTTAAGCATTCGTACATTGGCAACCACGGTGACTTTTATTTTAATACTTTATTTTATGGTTCTCTCGATGTCCAAGTATACAAAGTGGTATACCTTCCAAAGCTGTACAATAGCTGATGTACAATACAGTGGCTTTGTGAGTCAGTTTTCTGTTAGTGTGACAAAACACCTGAGAGACATCTTACAGGAGAAAAGTGAACCATCGGCTCACAGTTTCAGTTCTTGTTGTCCAGAGTTGCTTCGTGGCAGCCAGGAAAGAGCAGGGCAGAGATCTAGGAGAATGGTGTGTCCTTCGATGACCTACTTCCCTAAGCTAGGCCCCACATCCCACGAGTCAGCTCGATTTTTATTTCATCAGTGAACTCATCCTCTGGTGAATGTAGTATTCATGATCTACTTGCCCCACAACTACAGGCCCAAACTGTCTAACGTGAGCCTGGGGAGATTTTATAGAAATCATGAACATCCTCATTTCGGAAACCTGTGCTACAAAATGCTTCCTGGAATATGAATTTGGACCTGAAGGCAGAACAGACTTTTTTTTTTTTTTTCATTCTAAAATTGACTACTTCGTAGAGCTGTGTAAGAAATGATCTGTTCTTCTCAGCTGGTAAAGGGCTTTGTCATTCACTGATGCGAGAACCGTGTAAAACAGCCAGGCATGGTGTGTGTGCCTACCCAGCACAGGGTGTAGAGACAAGCAGGTCCTAGGGCTTGCTGGCCAGCCTAACCAACTCATTGTCTCAAAAACATCGTGAGAGTGGCTGAAGATATCTATCTGAGATTAACCTCTGGCTCGTACATACATGTACACATATGTGTTACCTATACACTCATAAGCATGACACATATATACACAAATTACAATAATGAAAAAAATTAAAGAAATGAACAATCTAATATGATGCTATATAATCCACACCCATCTTAGTGCCTAGTATATAGATAGTGGTATGCTATCCTAGTGTATAGCAAAGAGTATACAGAAAGTGCTCAATAATGGGACCTCCGATATCATGTGTCAATGATGGACATACTACATTGTCTTCAAATACGGAGCAATTATAATTATAAAGAAAAAAGGACGCAAAAGTTGGACCAGAGAATAAAACAATTCAACACATGGTAGAGATTTTCCTATAATAAGATAAGGAAAGTTCAGGATCTGGTTGTATAGCTCAGGGGTGGAGGGTAGAGGACCCGCCTAGCAATTAGATACAAGTTTCATCCCTCGAGCCCAGCCCATTTGAGCCTCTTTCTGGGAAGGGGAGTGTGAATTTAATTCTCCTGTCCCTGGCAGGTCTGGCACCTTCCACGCTCTGTAGTTTCCTTTCTTCTTCGTCGGGGGTCCCAGGAGTCGGAGCTGAGAGGAGACCCAGGCCCACCACTGTGACAACAGGGCACACTGGAAGCAAGTGACCCGGCTCTGGAGGTGGAACCCAGGGTGCGGGGCCGGGGAAGGAGACGCCCCTGGCCGGAGCAGCTCCTGCATCAGAAACCCCACCCACCCTGCATGGTGCGCCTGCGTAGGACTGGAAGACAGAAGTTTTTTTACGGCCATATTTTATACTGCAATTCTGATGTGTTCATTTCTCACAAACTGTACTGACTGACTCAAGGGGAGCTGGCGTCACAGGATCTGGTGCTGTATATACGAATCTTGCAAAGCTCTAACTGAATGGACCTTCTTGCTCCCGTGCCCCAACTCCACCACTTCCTCTCTCTCAGTGTAGGCAGCCATCTAGGGTGTATTTTTTCATGAAAAAAAAAAAANTACACCTAGAGGGATGAAGACCCCTTCCGCTCCTTGGGTACTTTCTCTAGCTCCTTCCTTGGGAGTCCTGTGTTCCAACCAATAGCTAACTGTGAGCATCCACTTCTGTGTTTACCAGGCACTGGTATAGCCTCCCACAAGACAGCTAAATCAGGTCCCTTTCAGCATTATCTTGCTGGCATATGCTATAGTGTTTATTGCTCTTTAATAGTGGTTTTACGTTAACCTTTGAGAGACTTTTTTTTCCCCCTCCCAGAAGAGTTAAAGGGTATTTTTTACGAATTCTAAGAGGATCGAGAGTCTGTGTCCACTGCTAAGAGTGCACTTGTTACTGGTGTCCCTTTGCTCCCCGTCCCTTCTTCCAGAGGTCACCCCAGCAGCTGCGCTGGGCTGGCTTCTCGCCAGGTGGCTTGTGGCAGGGAACCAGCAGAAAACCCGTACAGGCAGCTTCCCCTGAGAACTGCTTACCAACCACAGAAGATATAAGCTTGTTTCCTCCACTCGGAACTTCATGCTCCACATTACAGGTGAACTGCACTCCAGGAACGGGATTTCCCACAGTGCCAAGATTTAGTAGCCTCCCTTGAAGAAGGGACGGACTGCCATCTTGTTTTTTTTTAAATGAACCACACGCAGCCCTCAATTCTCATGGGGGATGATGGATGAAACTCTGTTCTCAGCTATGCACTTTTAAAACCAATCTCTTTATCTGTTTTAATTTTTAAAAATTCATTTCTAATAGTACCCTTCAAATGGCCTGTACCACACACTTTCCCCCCAACATTTTTACTCTGTTCTCTCATGAGCATTACCCAAGAGAGGGGACAGAAATGACCTTGAAGAAGAAACCTTTTATTTTAGATGGAAAGGAAAAACCCATCAAATGAGCAGAATACTGCCCATACCAGAGATGGCTGACTCAGCAAAATCCAGCTGGTTGGTGCACAAGCCTGCCCTTACATCAGAGGAATCTAAAACTAATGGTACCTGTGGTAGTCAGGCTATTGTGCCTCCTAGTTTAACAGGGACTAGAGGATTTTCCAGGATGTGGAACTTGAAGGCTAAAATCAGGAATGTCCATGTCATTGGCCTGCATGCACAGAGGGTAGATATGGAGGAAGAGCAGGCCCAGAGCACAGTCCAGGGCAAACATTCTCCACGGAGGCTCTTGGAGACCAAGGCGGGTGGGTCAAAAGCCACTTTTGCCAATGGTCGCCTTCAGCTCTCATGTCTGTCTAAAGCCTGAGCCTCATCTGAAGTCAGCTGTAGCCTGCCAAGATGGACTGTGACAGGTCTCCCTCATGACTCAGGGGCTGTCATCTCAGGCTGTTGTCCTCATGCCCTTTTTATGTACTTTCCAGCCATAGAAATTCCAGCTGGACAAGTAAGTCATTCTTGTCACCCCTACATTTTACTCCCAGCCCTCTCCAGTGCATGTACACACACAGAGAGACACACACACACACTGTCACCAGACAGGCAGCTCCACAAAGGACACTGTGCAAGATATATAAGAGCGATTTTAAACTCAGACATCTGGTTTGCCCTGTTCTCATGTGTATCTAATAAACACAGAACAGGCAAAGAGTAAGCCCTAGTACAAGCGTCTACCTTGCAATCAACCATGCTTGGTTCAACCTTGACACATCAGGTCTCCATGAACTTGTGTGAGGCAGTGATGGCTAGTGCCAGCCCAGTAGCAGGCAAGATTGAGTATGCCATCAAGAAGCCCGTGCATGACACCGTTTCCTACTGTTTTAAGAAAGGTGAAAATAAATGCCACTGGGAAGAGTCTTCTATTCTGAGAATGGCATCATGGTAGTAGAAAGCTAAAGTTTCACTTCCACTTGGTAGTATTATAAAATAATATATGAGAACACAGAATGGACTTAGTCTTAAGACCTGGAAAGGGGTGTTGACAAAGTCTTAGCTCCCCCACTCTTCTCAGATTCTGGTGACATAAGCTGAGAAGTGCAGTACCAGTATAATGAATGAATGTACCAGTGTGCTTGGCGGCACCCTATGGTCATACAGGCCACCTCTCAGACTGCATTTCTAATACCAGGCTCTCCCCACACCTCCATTATATTGCCTTTTCACATTTGCTAGTCAAATGGTCATGCATATCCTCACTTGGTTATGAAATATTGGAATACTTCCAGAACAGTCTTTCCCTCTGCTTCCTGCCTGTCCTTCCCCAATTTCCTGCCCTTTACCTATACTTGAGGCAGAAAGGGCAGCTAATACTCATCCAAAACCAACCATGAATGGAAGCTCTCGTTAAGTCTCAACAGAGCCAATGGCTTCTCATTCTAAAGCAAGGGATCTCTAGAGTTTGGAGCTTCGTGTTGGGGTTAGGAAGTGACAGAGGCATTGAGGTGTGAGGTTAGAGGGGCAGAAAATGCCACAGAGTCCTTGAGGCCGTGGAGACTAGAGTGACTGAGATAACAATCCCAGTGGTATAGGTAGCCTTTGTAACAAGCCCCAGCAAGGTTTGACCCCTTCCCACTGCCTCTAACCCCAAAGAGACTCTGACTCCAAAAGATCAGCTGACATTCATATTTCTGTGTGAAAGAAAAGGACTATGGAGAAGGTATTTCAACAAACCAAAAGGTATGGATTCCTGCCCTCCACCTTGATCCTGGGTCACTTCTCAAACACTACCTTGAGTCTCCAGCCACTTTGTGCCCGATATCATTGAAGATTCCTCCTTAAAAAAAACAAAACACCTTCACTTGCACACCAACTGGTAGTCTAGAGACACTACCTCTCTTTAGCTATCTCTAAGTGTGGTATCTGGAAACACAGGAGTTGGCTCAGTGAATCCGAGATTCTATTTACCTATTTATGCTTTTTGTTTCTATACTTCAGTACTAGATAGCTTGTCAATAGCAGAGAGAATTGGCCTTTACACCACAGGCCAAGTACAACATGGACACAGGAGACGAAACCAATTCGTCCTCTCAAGAGTTTGGACCCCTCCTATAGGATGCAAAACTTGATATGGCCAGAGTCCCTGGGTTTGATGTGTTTTTTAAAACATGTTTAAACATGTTTAAAGAACAGGAAAAGCCCACCCAGTGGAAATGACTGTGGATTTTAGAGCTCTAGGCTACTCAGAACTGTGACCAAAGCTGACTTTTCACACTGAGGAGACCAAACAGGTGCCACCACTCCAGGCTGCAGGCAGGACGCTTAGGGGCAGAACCTCTCTGCCTTGAAGGATTTACGAAAGTGCTGTGCTGGGTTTTTCTGGGCCATGAGGAATGAAAGTGAAGATGGGCGAAGGACAGCCCCTTCCATTTCTTATAACCAGACATCACATTCTCCAGGATTGCATAACCACTTACTTCCAGCAAGTGAGATGTGGGCCACCCCTTGCATGTCCTCCAAAACCAGTGCTAGGTACCCATCCCTTCTCACACTCTGACAATTTCCTTTTTCCTTAACCACATTCCAGACCAAACACTGTTCAGTTTGTTTCCAAAATTAAAAACCAGTGTATATATCTGTATGTAGTCCACTGCTCTGTAGAGGGTTTCCTGGTCCTAGGGTGGGGCTGCAGGCAGAAAAGGTATTCCAGTCCTTAGGTTTTTTCAGAAATCAATGTTTTGAGGTGATTTGCTTACTTGGTTGGCTCTTTTTGTTTTGTTTTTCAAGCTAAGCTGGGAAAGTAGGTTTCGAAAGGCAAACTTCCTTCCTGGTAACTCCACGAGAATTTCTGTGCAGGCGAGTTAGTTTGAAATCTTCAACTCTGGGAGGTAGGCAAGTCTAGAAGAGGAGGAAGAGGAGGAAGAGGAGGAAAGGCCACATCCCATCTACCAGGTTCCTTCTTGGTGGTCTCAGTGCATGAACATCTGTCTGCAGCTCTGGTGTGTGCACAGGAGCCTAACCCCACTGTGAAGATGGCCCTGCATGCTGGCTGCAGCCTGGCCTGCCTTCTCCCAGCAGAATCTTCATAATCATCAGGGAGGACTTAGCCCTGTGTAGATTTCCCTGTGAACTCCAGTGGGAGCCGCTCAGCTTGTGGCTTTATGGGTTCTACTTCTGCAAACCCAAAGGCTGTGCATTTGGAAGCCAAATATTCAGTTCAGCATGTGGCTGCCAAGTCTGGTTTTGTGGACAAAGCAAACTGTGCAATGGCTTCTCTGTGTCTGTATTTTTCTAAGCCAAAGGGACAAAATATTGCATTGACACCCTGCCCCCCCCCACTAAAGCTGCTTCTGCATTCTCCATGACCATTTTAACCTTTTTTTGTCTCTGGGGGGATTTGTTACTATAATTACTATGTCCTCTGATGATTTACCAAACTATGTTGCTTATAGGTGATTTTATTTTCCTTATGGATGGGAAAAACAGAAAATGAGAGACATCTTTGAGGCTTTAGTCAAAGACATCACTCAAAAGTTCCGAACACTAGTTAACTCACTTCTCAATAGGAAAAAAAAAAAAAAAAAAAAAAAAACCTTAGCTTGGATAGACGAGGATTCTGAGGCCCTCCTGAATAACCCTGCACTTTGGAAGACAACGCCCTGGGGCAGAGCTGGCAGTCAGGCTACAAAAGAGGAGGGTGGGGAAGGGACAAGAGCATCATCTCAGATGTTTGTCCCACACTACAGAAGCTGCAGCTCTCCTTGACAGGCACTTGGCCATTTCAGGGCAACATAAGGCTCTGTCCAGTGTTATAGCAGCATCTTCAGTTTGACAGGGCTGCATGTTTCAGAGAACATTTATCTTAGCCCACATTTCGGTGAGAAGACACCAAAGGTATATTCTGCCCAGAACATCCATTGGAATAATGTTTAAATTGGCTTCTGTAGCTATTTATACATGATATAATTTGTCTCCATTCAGCTCTCTCCCAATGACGGGCATGTTTTCCCAACAGTTTCCATCAAGTCCAGGATTGGCCCACTCATTATTACCAGGCTTGCAATTGGTTTGGTTTTGGTTTTGGGGTTTGGGGTTTTGGGTTTTTTTTTCTTCTTCTTCATTAAAAACATGCTTATCCAAAAAATAAAAAAGTAAAAAAATAAAAAGTAAAAGAAGGGAAACTGTGCATTTATCCCATGCATGTAGTAAACCCTGCAAGAAGTTTAACCCCCATAAGTTTGCGGCACTGCAGAATTGTTCATGGGTCTATGTAGCAAATGATTCTCTGCCTTGACAATCATGTACACATATCAATTTCTATCATAATGATAATGAGATTGATGACTTCTTGTTTTCCTCCAATAAAGAGAATTAATCACCTTTGGATGTGGGTTGTCTGTTTCCTCTATCATGAGTAGGATATTGCATTTGAACATTTCTCTCTCTCTCTCTCTCTCTCTCTCTCTCTCTCTCTCTCTCTCTCTCTTTCACACACACACACTCACACACCACACATTTGGAGTTTATTTGTTGATTGATTGATTGGTTGGCAGTGGTGTGGATGGAACTTAGGGTCTTGCACACATTAAGCAACCCCTGTACATCTGAGCTATGTCTCCAGGACTTGACGTTTAAGGGAGGAGTCTGGGATGAGAGGTGAGACTATTACCTAGATGTCTCCCCTCACCTGCCCAACAAGCAATTGGAAGGAAGTGATCATGGGATGGATGGATGGATGGATGGATGGATGGATGGATGGATGGATGGATGGTCAGGTCCAGTGCTAGCTAGACAAGAAAGCTCTGCTCTTTTTCTTGTCGCTGCAGAAGCTGGCTGGAGAGGTGCCCAGAAACTTAGGCCATATCAATTATGTGATCATAAAATGTTTGGTAGAAAAGTCGAAGTTGACTTCTAGAAAGTCTTTCTGAGTGGAGGGTGGCTTGGCAATCTGCCCATATTCTTTTTACATCCTCTGCCTAGCTTGTTACCAATGCCCACAGGAAGTTTTTGGTGCCAACAGAAGGTTGGCTGATGGCTGTTTTATTGGGGGGGGTCTTTGTTTTTTAGAAAAGCATATGAAGAGAAAAATGATTTCATGTCCATCACATATAATGGGGCAATCAGATATGACTTCAGACAACTCATCTAATCCAGCAGTTCTTGACCAGCAGGTCAAAACCCCTTTGGAGACTGAATGACCCTTTCACAGGAGTCATATAACAGATATCCTGCATATCAGATATTTTCATTAAGATTCAGAAGGGTAGCAAAGTTACAGTTATGAAGTAGCAACAAAGTTATTGTATGGGTGGGGTCACCACAACAGGAGGAACTGTACCAATGGGTCTCAGCATTAGAGGGTTGAGAATCACTGCTCTAATCCAAACAGTAAGCGGTTGTGTAGAGAGGGAGGACACTGAATTGAGTCCATGAGACTGGAGAGAAGGCTAAGAGGCAGGCTCTTCTTGCTACTTTTGCAGAGGACCCAGTTTTGTTCTCAACACCCATGTGACAGTGCAAGGCCATCTATTATTTTAATTCCAAGGGACCCGACACCCTTGTCTGACTTCTGCATGCACATGCTACACAAACATACCTGCAAGCAAACACTGTGCACATAAAATAAATCCTTAATTAAAAGAAATGCACAATTAAAATTGCCCTGCGCAGCCATGAGGATACCACGACTCTTAGAGAGAATAAAGCTGTAAGCAGAGAACACAGAGAGAGCGTAATACTGTGTGGCCCTTCTGAGTTTGTTCCTGCTTCCTTTAGCCCTGATAAAAAGACACATACATGCAAAGTGGCCTTCGTGAGTGACTAGGTAATGAGACAGTTAAGAAAAGCTTTATGGGACAAGAGAAATTTGGTGTTCTGTTTTTTTACTGGTGGTGGTGTTTTTGTTTCTTTGGTTAATACAGGATCTTACTATGTAGCCCTCAATGTCCTGGAATTTGCTCTGTAAACTAGGCTGACCTCAGACTCAGATATCCACCTGCCTCTACATCCTGAGCCCTGGAATTAAAGGCCTGAAAAGTATACTATTTTTTTAAGGACTTTTAAAACACTACACTTATTTACTATTTATTTGTGTGGCACACACATTCATGTGCATGCACAAAGCCCTGTCGTGTGTGGAGGTCACCAGACATCTTGCAGCAGCCCCTTCACTGCCATCGCATGGGTGCGGGGCATCAAGCTGTCATGTCAAATACAGAACTAGCCATAAATCGCTATGAAAGGGGTTACAGATTAACTGTGATAATTTGGGCCCTGAAACATTCCAACTCTTCCCAATCACCATATCAGTCAATGGGCTTTGTGCATGCACATGAATGTGTGTGCCACACAAATAAATAGTAAATAAGTGTAGTGTTTTAAAAGTCCTTAAAAAAATAGTATACTTTTCAGGCCTTTAATTCCAGGGCTCAGGATGTAGAGGCAGGTGGAATTTCTAGCATACATAGACTTACCTGTTTTGCCCCTTTTAAACATACTTGCAAAACTTGTGGGGGAACCAAGAATTGCAGTGGCAAGCATGAGAGAGAGAGACAGAGAGAGACAGAGAAAGACAGAGACAGACAAAGACAATTGGAAAGAGAGACAGAGAGAGGCTGAATTGGAAAGAGACAGAGACATAGAGACTTAGACAGAAAAAAGACAGACACAGAGAAAGAGAGACAGAGGGAAACAGACAGAGAGAGGGAGCTAGAGAAGAGAGATTAATGAATCATGCAGTGGCATCCAACAGAAAGAAGTAGTGAAGATTGATTTTCAGTCTTCCCAGTGCATATGCCTTGACTTGAGACAAGGTGCTGGCTTCAGTGGGCCCAGCAGACCTTGGTGCATTAGGCCATAGGTGAGCTGTATACCAATAGGAACTCTTACCAGATATGCACAGTTGGAGACAACTCCAAATCTAGCCTAGTTCTGGAGCAGGGTTGGGGTGGGAGTCACCTAGTGTCTTTTGTTCAAGATGTGAGAGTTGAATAGGCCATTAGCCTTCACAAGGTCTTGGTACACAGAAAAAGATTTCATGGCTCCCATATGGAGTCATACTGTTCAAAGATAGCCAGGCCTCCTTGTCTCAATTCACTGACACAAAGCCCAGGGAGGCTAGGCTTCCACTCGGGTCTCTAGGGAGTTTTGAGATCAGACAAAGGAGCCCTCAGAACCCACAATCTTATCTGACTTATTTCCTCCCTAGGTCCCCCTCAGCACTTTGTGGATAAATCCTATCCCTAGCTGGCATTCGTTTGTCTATGTATGCACTCAACATTTTTGAGCACCTACTGTATTCAAGGGTCTCTTTCTGTTGCCAGCACTAGCCTGCATTCAGGTCAGAACAATCCCCATCTTTACAAATATCAGATGCATGTGCTTACAGTTCATCGCAGCTGGGCTGGGCTATTAGTGTTCCTTAATATAAAGAGGGCATGAAGTCACTGGACCCTCACTTGATTATCCAACAACTCCTCATAGGCAGGATGAATGTTCTTCTAACCTAATTGTGTACGGCTTTGGGTTTGGGGAAGGGGCTAGACTCTCCTAAGAAGAACTGTTTGAGTTTGTCTTCTTAAGGTGGCTGCATGGGCAACCCAGCCTTCTTCCAGGGAGAATTCATGGACCAGGAAAAAACACTCTCTAATCCACAGACCTGTTCATCTCCCACCTCTTTGCTTCTTCCTCCTGCCCTTAGCCTGCCTACCTGGTTTTTTTCCTTCTTTCCTTCCTTCCTTCCTTCCTTCCTTCCTTCCTTCCTTCCTTCCTTCCTTCCTTCCTTCCTTCCTTCCTCCCTCCCTCCCTCCCTCTCTCCCTTCTCTCTCTCTCTCTCTCTCTCTCTCTTTCCTTCCTTCTCCCCCCCCCCACTCAACCCTGTTTGCTCTGGTCTGCCCTGCTCACTCCAGTCAGCCCCGCTCGCTCCAGTTGACCCCGCTCGCTTCGGCCGCCCCCATTTGACCCCGCTCGCTCTGGCCAGCCCGCTCACTCTCGCTCTGGTCGGCCCGCTCACTCTTGCTCTGGTCAGCCCTGCTTGCTTTGGTCGGTCGGCCCCGCTCGCTCTCTCCGGTTCAAGGATTTGTTTATTATTATTATTATTCATAGGTATGCTGTAGCTGACTTCAGATGCACCAGAGGAGGGCGTCAGATCTTATTATGGGTGGTTGTAAGCCACCATGTAGTTGCTGGAATTTAAACTCATCACCTTCGGAAGAGCAGTCGGGTGCTCTTACCCGCTGAGCCATTTCACCAGCCCCTCTTTCCTTCCTTCTTAAGATTTATTCATTTGTATTTTGTATGTTCATTTGCACCATGAGCATGAAGTGCCCTTGAAAACCTTATAGATAATTGTGAGCTGCCATGAGGGTGCTGGGAATTGCTTCAGACCCTCTGTAGGAACAGTAAATGCACTTAACCTTGGGCCATCACTCCAGCCCCTTTCTTAAGAAGGTGTGTGTGTGTGTGTGTGTGTGCACTCCTTTGAGCTGGAGTTACAGACACATATGAGAAGAGGCTGTCTGATTCCTTGGGCTGGAGTTACACACAGTGTGAACCTCAGGATGTGGATGCTGAAATCCAAATTCAATTCTCTGCAAGAACAGTGCATGCTCTTAACCTCTGAGCTATCTCCCTAGCCTCCCCCAGAATCTTTCTTGTAGTAACAACCCTGCAGTTTTTTTTTTTAAACACAGAAATATTATAAGGATATGTTTTTTTGTGTTTTAATCTCAGGTGTGAGGGTGTGGGGCTGCTTCAGCTTGTCCACAGTGACTGTGACTGTTCTAGCAAAGGCGTGGTTTTGCCAGCTACAGATAGTTTCTGTGATTGCACGGTGTTTGAGTTCTGGGAATATTGCATAGGATATATAAATAAATGCTAGAGCCCCAGTAGGCAGAATTAGTGGTTGTTTGTCATTGGGGGGGGGGGTGCTGTTTGTTAGTAGTTGTGCTTAGAGAAGAAAAAATAGATTTAGGGGTCTCTATCTCTCTTACCCTTTATTCTTTATTCTTTATCTAGTGATACTGTGAAATGGGGGTTGACGGAGGGTGATAAAGGGTGGGGAAAAGAAGAACCCACAAAGACCAGCTCCTCCCCCACTGTTTTTTTGCTTCAGCAATCTCCTCCTCCTCCTCCTCCTCTTCCTCCTCCTCCTCCTCTTCTTCCTCCTCCTCCTCCTCTTCCTCCTCCTCCTTGTCTTTTCTCTCTTTGAAATACTGGTAATTGGCTCTAGGGCCTCATGCATGCTAAACAAGTAGTCTACACACAGCTATATGCTATGCCTTCTGTTTATTTTATTTGGAGATTGGATCTCATTGAGCTACCCAGGTTGTCTTTGAACTCATTTTATAGTCATGGCTGAACTTGAAAATGCCATCCTCCTGCCTCTGCTTCCCAAGTAGTTGGGGTAACAACCATCTACCACCAAGTAGAAGGAAGGGATATGCAAGGACCAGGGAGTCAGGTCTATCACACTGTCCTCCACAGAGGCCAGTGCCATGTCCCCAATACTAGCCAACAGATTCAAAGGTGGCAGTAGAAAACCTAGAAGACAGCTGGGCATGGTGGCGCACGCCTTTAATCCCAGCACTTGGGAGGCAGAGGCAGGTGGATTTCTGAGTTCGAGGCCAGCCTGGTCTACAAAGTGAGTTCCAGGACAGCCAGGGCTATACAGAGAAACCCTGTCTCGGAAAACAAAAACAAAAGAAAAAGAAAAAAGAAAAGAAGAAGAAAAAAAGAAACCCTAGAAGCCAAGGGAAAACTTGAAAGAAAAGCAAGTTTCTCCAAGGCCTCCTGAGTACAATACAGCCCACAGGCAGCTTAAAGCACTGAGAGAAGACTGGAGTGTTTCTCTGTGGTTTCCTCATCTCTCCTCGTGGTGGGCTTTCTAGCTCAACTCCCTGGCCACCCACAAGTCCAGCATTAGCAGATTAGAAACTTGTTCTTTATTCATTCCCTCCCCTCTTCTCAGGTTGTCCACATTCATGACATTTTCTGACAGGGTGTCTGCCTGGAAATGCCAGAGTCCCAACTATACATATCTAGACTATCATTCATGACTTCCTATACAGCAGGTGCTCCTCCAAGTACTAAAGATACAGCAATGAGCATTGTGCGTGTGCACTGACACACACACATGTGCACACACATGTGCACACACATGCACACATAAACACAAATGCTCACAGACAAAGAGACACACTGGTGTTCATGCACATGTGCACACAGACACACATGTTGTCATGCACAAATACACTCACTTGTCATGCACGAGTACACACACACACACACACACACACACACACACACACACACACACTTCTCTTGAGTTTCCAGTATGCCTTACCCGCTTTCATTTCAGACCTTTTTTTACTTCAGTATTCCTCAGAACATTTGGCACCAGTAGAAAAGCTAGATTTTCAAGTTCTCCTTCCAGTACAAAGACTTCAGTCTGGGAAAGCATTAAGCGAGCTTCCCAGTCTCCAGAGACATGGCTGTATGAAGCAACTTTCCAGGACTGGTGATCCCGTAAATCTTTCACATTGCGTCCCATACAGAAGCCCAAATCAGTGTACACTGGAGATTTCTGTTTAAATACTGTCTGGAATCACTGAGTGGCCAGACATTATCTAGTCCTGTCTCCTCGCCAGCCAAAACCTCCATATTTCTCATGGTGCCTCCCCCCTACCTCAGCTGCTGAAAGAGGGTTTTGGAGGCCAAGGGACTGCATAGTCTTGGTCCCTGGTGTGCCACCAACAAACTCCATGATCCCGGATGATTCATTCTAATCTTTATCTTTCTGTTTCCCATTTACACAAGGATTCGTTTGACAAGAAGACCCCTAGGGCATCTTTCAGTTTTTTAAAGTTCTATAGCTCTCACATACAGCTAAAGTGCATCAGTAAAATGCCGTGGGGTCCCAGAATTCCTCATGGATGTTTGCCTTTGCCTAGAGAGAAAATAAAAAGGAGGGGAGGTGTTCCCAAGTCAGGTGTAAGCTGTTCAAATCCTGAGTAATATGGGAAATTTCCAGTTGATCCTGCAAATTTCAGGGTTTGGATCCCAGCCCAGAGCAGGAGGGTAGGTTGTCTGAGTCGCTGTGAAGTGCACATTTCCTGCTACTTCTTTCCAAGTCTGTGTTAAAGTAACAAGCTCAAATGTGAACATTAACAACCATGACTCAGGCTCGGGAATGTTGGTAGCACGACTCTGGTTTTAAATAACAGCAAAAACAGGGCTTGTCTTGTCCATTTGTTGACAAAAGACAGCAAGAGATCATTAATCTAGTTCACTGGTCTCTAAACAGTTTTTTTTTTTAATGTGTATGAGCGCTTTGCCTAAACATGTGCATGTATCACGTGTATGCCTGTGTACCCACAGAGGTCAGAGGAGGGCACTGGAGCCCATGGAACTGGAGCTTCTGAAGGCTATAAGCCACAGTGCAGGTGCTAGGACCCAGCCCAGTGCCTCTGAAAGAGCAACAAGTGTCTAAACAAGCTTGATAGATAATGCATCCTGACAGTAAAAATATTTTGAGCATGCTTTAAATCTATGGATATTCATATATTTGAATATTATAGAGGTGCACTGCTCTACGGATACAATAGAAAACATACACAAAGTAAATTAAAATGACAAGACTGAGGGGAGAAAAATCGCCCATAGACAAAACTTTATTAAGTTTTTATTTTTGTACCAATTGGAGGGTTCTATTTTTTATCCTTTTAATTTCAGTTGAAACGTTCATTATAAGTCTAAGTCTAATTATCTAAATTCTTTGTTTTAACTGAAAGGGCTGTGGTGTTAAAAATATACAGACCTAAATGGAATGTGTTGTTGAGAGTGCTTGTAATTGGGGATGCAACCCAACGCTATCTGAACGTTTAAAAGACTGAAATTAGAATCGCCACCATTAGTGCTTCCTTCCCTCCTGTGGTGGTTTGAATGACAGGGACGCCCCTATTCAAGCTCATAGGCTCGAATACTTTGTCCTCAGTCAGTAGAACTATTTGGGAAGGTTTTGGAGGTGTGTCATCTGAGTAGGCTTTGAGATTTTAAGACTTCTGCCACGGGTTCTCTGGTTTGAGATGCAATGTCTCAGCTGTTTCTGCTGGCATGCCTTCACACTTCCATCATGGACTATAAGCCTAATTGCATGCTTTCTTTTATAAGGTGCTGTACTGGCTAGTTTTGTGCCAACTTGAAACAGCTGGAGTTATCACAGAGAAAGGAGCTTCAGTTGAAATGCCTCCATGAGATCCAACTGTAAGGCATTTTCTCAATTAGTGATCAAGGGGGAAAGGCCCCTTGTGGGTGGGACCATCTCTGGGCTGGTAGTCTTGGGTTCTATAAGAGAGCAGGCTGAGTAAGCCAGGGGAAGCAAGCCAGTAAGGAACATCCCTCCATGGCCTCTGCATCAGCTCCTGTTTCCTGACCTGCTTGAGTTCCAGTCCTGACTTCCCTGGTGATGAACAGCAATGTGGAAATGTAAGCTGAATAAACCCTTTCCTCCCCAACTGCTTCTTGGTCATGATGTTTGTGCAGGATTAGAAACCCTGACTAAGACTGATACCTTGGCCATGTGGTTTATCACAGCAATGGAAAAGTAACTCAGATACATACCACTGTCCTTTCCTGTGTTTGCTACCAAGGATCCCTCTAAGTTATGTTACATAAATATGCTGGCTAGTCTCACAAGCTAGAGTTATCTGAAAGGGGGAAACTGAAAAAATATCTCATAAGATCCAAACGTACGGTGTTTTCTTAGTTATTAATGGGGGTGGGCCCAGTCCACTGTGAGCAGTGCCATCCCTGGGTGGGTGGTCTGTGATCTCTAAGAAAGCAGCCTGATCAAGCCAGTAAGCAGCATACCTCTATGGCCTCTGCATCAGTGCCTGCCTCCAGGATCCTTCCCTGTTTGAATTCTTGTCCAATGTCCTTTAATGAGGAACAGTGCTGTGGAAGTGTAAGCCAAGCAAACCCTTTCCTCCACAACTTGCTTCTTGGTCATGGTGTTTCTTCACAGCACTAGAAACCCTAAGTTAATAAACATCTATAATGCAATCAACATACAAACAGTCCCTCAGAAAGAATCTATTCACTAAACAGGTAAATATTGAGCCTAATGTCTCTATTTTATTTGTTTGTTTGTTTGTTTATTTGTTTTTGGGTTTTTCAAGACAGGGTTTCTCTGTATAGCCCTGGCTGTCCTGGAACTCACTTTGTAGACCAGGCTGGCCTTGAACTCAGAAATCTGCCTGCCTCTGCCTCCCGAGTGCTGGGATTAAAGGCGTGCGCCACCACCGCCCAGCTATGTCTCTATTTTAAACTTTAAATAAAAACTTAAATTTCTTAAAGTTCTCAAACTATCACATACAAACCAAGGGTTTTCTCTTGGCTAAATTACTCTAAAGAGATTGGAATTTCCTTTTTTTTTTTTTTTTTCAGTTGGGGTTCTTTCAATATTTAAATACAAAAAGTGAGCCCTGACTTCTTTTTTATACACATGCAGGTCTATGAGCCAAAATGTGAAGAGGAAATGTGTGCCTGATCTGTCCAGTCCCCATATGGCTAAAGCTACTGCCAGCCTCCATTCTCTCAGGCACATGTAGGGTTTCCTGGTGACTATTTTGTACTACAGCTGTAATATATTTTGTCAGTTGTTTTTTTTTTTACATGTCCTAGACAGTTCCATTCTTTAAAAAAAAAAAAAAGTCCTTAATGGTCACGGGTGTTTACTTCTTTCCTACATTGGGCGAGTAAGAACTTCTTTAGGAGCAATTCTTTAGAGGAGTAGAGTGGACTAACCTTCCACATGGCTGCACTCCAACATCGTCCTGGAAACAGGAAGTGAAGGCATTCTATGGAGGGCAGAGGTGTAACTGGGGCCTCTCCATGAGAAATAAAGTTCCCATCAGGTTCAAATTGATCAATGTGCCAAGATTTTAAAAGGAAGAAGAAGTTCAAACAATCAGCAGTTCAAACACAAATTAATTTCAATGTTCTCTCACCAGGACAAATACCGCGGTAACAATCCAGATCTTTCCAGGAAGCAGAGGTAGAGCCCCTGGCATTCGTCCTGACAGCCAGTGTTAGACCCTAAAAGTATCTGCTGTTGCTGTTGTTGCTCCATTTGTACCTTTTCTGCCTCAAAAGACAACAGGGCGTACCAGGATCATGAAAGAAGTGGTCCCAATCCACAGAGCTGCCCTGGAAAAATCTATACATCTTCTCAGCCACGAAGAGCAAGTGATCAAAGGTGGCTCTGGTAGCTGACCAAACCCTCTCAGGAAACATCTCTGTCAGAGCCCAGAGTCTCTCTAACAGGGTCTAACCTAGCTTGCCAGCCTTGTCCTCTTCTAGCTCCTCCTCGGCCTTCTTCATCTCGGCTTTCGGGAGTAGTTCTTCTGGGGGACAGATGCTCCTCAGAGCCACAGCGGAGGCCATGGCTGTATCGCCAAGCTTTGAATCTCATTTCTTTTCTCTTCTCTTCTCTTCTCTTCTCTTCTCTTCTCTTCTCTTCTCTTCTCTTCTCTTCTCTTCTCTTTTCTTTTCTTTCCTTTTTGCCTATGTGCCACTTTAATTTGAATGCTCCAGAAGCAGAAGCTCATGAAGGCGTTCTACATAGTGAGTTCCAATCCATCCTGTGTCACGTGATGATTATTTTGAGGCTAGAGAGATGCCTAAAGAGGAGCACAGAGCTCCTGGTTTCAATATAGATTGATTCTGCCTTTCTAGAAAGTACCCGGGAGTCATAGACTCTGTATCCTTGTGCCCTTCCCCCAGCCTTGAGCAGGCTGGTTCAGACCTGGCTTGCTACCGTTGCTAGCCCACATAGGGTGGAGTCTTTGGACCTAAGTAAAGTCTATTGTCCTGCCACATCTGTGGTTTCCTCCATGATGACAGGCTGAACCTGTTTTCCTGACACTATCCTGACAAAGTAATGAGATCCTGGCATGATGGGGGATGGTCCCCCCTCCCCTGCTTTATAAGCTCAGACGCATAAGTAAACATTGGCCTTGATCAAAACTTTGTCTTGGCTTATTATTTCTCTTATAGCCTTTCCCATCCCAAACCCCATCTTTCCTTTCAGGAATCCAGTAACCCGTGGCCGATGGCAGCTACAGATGGCACCCAACGAGTGTCCTGAAAGCAGAAAGAAGGACTGGGGGTACACTATCTTGGGCTCCATAGAAAACAGAAGAAGATGTATGTATCCCTGCATGGTAAGCAACATACAGCATTAATGTTAGCACTACAAATGTCATCTTTTGAAGGCTGATCGCAAGGGTGCAGAAAGGATACAGGCTAGACTGAGTCAGCGCTGGCTCAGCACTGATATCAGCTAGGGTTGACAGTAGAAAATGGGACTGGAAAATTCTAAACAGGCATTGGTCCAAAGTCAAGAACTGCATCAGGTGGGAGGAATAGGGTTTAAAATAATAAAATAAAATAAGTAAAATACAAAACGGGGGTGGGGGGGAGAGATCAAGAAAGAAGGAAAATGGATTTTGGAGCTCTCTCTGGCCCCTACAGGAGACATCCTCAGTTTTGGTTACATCAAGTTCTCTAACCTCTCTGTATTGTTTGTGTTTAGTGCACCAGTCTGTCCACGTGTCAATTTGTGTCTGTTTTTGTTTCATTGTCTGAATGACTGTTGTTCTATGTTTCATGTTGAAAAGAAAAAAATGGTTAAAACTTTATATGCTGGTTATCCATCTCTTGATTCAGTCTCAGTTTGCACAGCAGAGGCTGATTAAAGTTGCCCTGCACCTTAGCCAGGAGTCAAGCACAGCAGGATAGATCCTGCTGAAAAGCTGCTTTTAAAAAGGAGTCTGCAGCTTCTTAGTTCTAAGGCAAATAAGCTGATAGTTGTTTTTCCCTAGAAAATTCTCTGCAGTTGTGATTATTGGGTTCAGCAAATGACAAAGAGCTTTTTATCTTAAAATTATAGCTAGAAAAAGTAAAAATTCTTTGATTGGTCTAAATCTATAAGATTCGTGTAGCCACTTTATTTGGTTTCTGACAAGTCTTAACAGTATAAATGTGCTCTGCATGTCTTGGTCATAGAGTATTAGCTTATAAGTTATTGGGTATGATTAAGAAGGTGTAACATTGGTAACAAAGTTAGCTTAAAACTGGTAATTCAGGGTTGGTATTATTTTAAACAACAACACGTGGCATGAACCAGCCTAGGAAACTAGGCATCTAAAGATATTTCTAAATTGGGATAATATTTTATGTAATTCTTATCCCAGAAACTAGTCTTATAAGGGATAAGATTTTAAAACAAAGTCTCTTCAATGAAGGATTGTCATGCATTCATATGTATGAATTGGCAGCCAAACTTTGTAATGTGAAAGTAATGTTTCTGGTATTGATTTTAAAGAAAATAGATTATTTTTAAAATTGGGATTTGCTTTCCAAAAGTTATGGATGTAGGCTGATATTTTAAAAGAAACTTAAAAATTATGGTTAAAATTGCCGGTGTTCCACTGACTGCAGTTTGCAGTTTGCTTGCAAGCTTAAGATTTTTAACTTGCCCATATATTGTTAATTAGGATGACTACAAGAGTAATCATCTTATGAGAGCACTAATGCTGCTCACTGCAGCCATCTGGCTATACAAAGCAAAGGCAGACTTATCTGGATTTATTCATCTTTGTAGAAATTGGACCCTCATAAAATCAATTTGGCTACGGTTGCTGCCTTGCAGGGGACTACAGTACAAGCAATGCTTTCACAGAATAAGGCTATAAGGAATGTTTTAAGTATAAATCATCTCAAGAAAGACTGTCCAAAAATTAGAGGCATAAACAGACAGCCAAATTGTCCCCCTGGAATCTGTCCTCACTTTGGTCCAGGACTCAGACTGTGTGCTCAGATTAAGAAATATTTACATTTGAGTTAATGCAAAACTCAGAGCAGCCTCAGCAAGGCTTGTGTAGTGTTTCTTTTGTTTTGCAAACCCTGCCTAGGAAAGTTTTTGGGACCTTGCCCCTCCTTGCCTCCTGGAAATTATGTTTAAGCCAAAACAACATTATTACAGATCTATCCAGGTGTTGTTCAAAATAAAGTTTAAACTTAAGATTTATGAAAGGTCAATGAGGCTGTGGAACTTCTAAGGGCATTACAATCTGGTCTGCCTACTCCATATAGAATTATTATAGATTTGGAAGGTTGGTTTTTTTCCTTTGCATCCTGATAATTGTAAAGGATTTGCTCCTAGTGAGCTTGTGATCATTGGAAAGTTTTGCCTCTAGGAATGGCTAATAGCCTTACATTATGAAGAAAAAAAATTTTTTTGTCTCAGTTTCAATCAAGAAGCTAAGACTTTGAATCTTTCAGTGTATATTGATTTTTATATGGAAAGTATTTTATTAGCTAATGCCTCTGAAAGGAAGTTTACTACAAATCTTTGCTCTTACACAATGAGCTTTAAAGTTTGGGGGAGTAGCTATTGCTCCAGAAAAGATTCAGAGGCAATATCTTTTTAATATTTAGGGTCTCAGTTATATCCTAGAAAGATTATGGCACAGAAAATTTAAGAAAGAAAAGATGATTTGTTTACTTCAAATTGTTTTTCAAAGATTCCAAGAGATGTTAATTGGCTAAGACCTCACCTTAAACTCACCACAGGAGGACTTAAGCCTTTGATGGATGTTATCAAGGGAGATGGAAATTAACTGATGAGAAACAAAAAGCTTTGCAGAAAGTAGAGGAAGCTTCTGTAATCAATTGTTATCAACTGTAATCAATGATAATCAAACATTAGCTGTGTATTCTAGTTATTGTTACACAATGTGCCCACAGCAATTCTTTAGTAAAAGAGAGCATTAATGTGGATTAATCTTTCTTCATCTCCAAGTAAAGTTTTAACATCCTATTATGAAGCTGTTGTGGTGTTAATAAAGAATTGTAAGATAAAATCATGCAAGTATTTTAGAAAAAAAAAAGTCTTAAAAACCTGATGAGATGTCTGTACCTTGTTTCAAACAGCAATTAAATTGGTTATTGCAGAATATTAATATTTGGCGTATTGCATAGCAAACTTTTTAGGTAAAATTAATAATTATTATCCAAAAGATAAGTTGTTAAAAATTGCTTCTATGCATGCTTTTGAACTTTCTGTAAATTTATGCATGCATGAATCCCATAGAGAATACATCTACTGTATTTATAAACAGCCCTTCTGTGGGAGAGAAATATATGTGATTGAATCACATGTTTATTCTTTTCAGTTTCCTCCTGCTTCAGCACAGATAATTAAATTGTGTGCTATAGCCAGTGTTTTGAAATGTTGAAAACTCAAGCTTTAATTTGTATACTAATAGCAAATATATATATATATATATATATATATATATATATATATATATATATAGGCTTACAAACAATTGCTTGAAATTGTTCCTTTTTTAGATACTGCTAATTCTCAAAGTTGCAATTGTTTATGCATATATAACTCAAGTTAAGAAGAAATACTGTTCCTTTAAAGGACTGTCTTTGGACATTAAAGAACTCATTCTAGATTACCTGGACAAGACCTCTTAAGGTGATGCCACCCTAGATTTGTATCCCAGGCAGATTATAGGTCTTACACAAGAACAACTGGCCATATAATCTCATTTTTTACATCATCAAAATAGCAATGGCTTGATATAATAATTTGATATTTTTAGAGAATGTGCATGTTCAATTGTAAAGACTTGTTCTCTGTCCTCAGTTTCTACCTGTTCCACATAATGCTGTAAATTCTCGAGGACTTATACTTAATCAATTATTGAAAATGGATACTCATAGTTCTGATTTTAGAAAAATAAAATATGCACATGTGACTATTTGATGCCTTTTCAAGCTTTCTAGTTACAACTGCTCTAACAAGAGAAGCAACTAAAAGTGTAATTAGTCATTGCCTATGTTAATTTTTTTATGCTTGGTGTTCCAAATCAAATTAAAACAGACAATGGAACTGGCTATTGCAGTCAAGCATTTGAGATGTTTTGTCAACAATTGAATGTTACCCATGTTACTGGGATTTTTTTATAATTCTCAAGGACAAGGTATTGTGGAACTTTAAAAACAATATCTTCTTAAAAAACAAAAAAGGGAAGAACTATATCCCCGTGCACATTATTTATATCACACTTTTTATTTTTAAAATTTTAAAATTTGGATGCCAAAGAACTCCTTGCTGAGCGCCTTATAGTATCCTATAACTAGGCATACTCATGCTTAGGTAATATGAAAAGATCCACTTATTGGCATATGGCATGGTCCTGACCAGATATTTAATATGGGGAAGAGGGCATGTTTGTGGTTTTTTTCCACAGAATGCAGTAGGAACATGCTAGCTGCCAGAATGATTTGTGTGACATGTTGACCTGTGAGCTTGCTGAGTGCCCTGACTATGGTGACAGGAAAGCTGTATTGGGCATATGTTCTTGATCCACCTTTGCTTACCTATGCCCCAGATTAGACAAGCTAAGCTGCCTTACTTCAATCTTTTTAACCTTGTGGGACAGAGAACATAGAGACTGTGAAAACTGATTTAGAAAACTTAATCAAAAGGAATGACTCTTCTCTTTCCTTTTATGTGACCAGTTATTCTGACTCAATCATGGACTGGTCTAGAAATAAACCCAATATTGGAGATTCCTATTATGAAGATAGCTAAAAATCTTTATTAGCCAGAAGAGTTAACTTGGAGTATAGCCTCCACTCTTTACATGAGAAGTAACCGTTTTTATGTTAGTTCTCAAAGCCACCTTCCCCACTCCAGGAGGCCAGACTTGGGCCTGGTCATTGCTAATTTGCAACTGAATTGAGTGCCTGGGACATCCACACAGAAAACTTTAATCCTGTTGCTTTCAACTTTGACTTTGTGTGTTCAAGCAGGTCGGTTACCTCCATACAGGCTTGCCCTCAGCAAAGTGCAGAAGGCAATAATTTGTCGCTGTGAAGAAATGCATTGAGTGCATATTGTGGCTTTGGTCTGAATGGAAAAGTTGTGCAATGAGGGCTGGCAGCCAAAGACACTAGTCTATGGCTTTTATTTCAACCTGAGATAGAGGCAGGTGCCAAAGGCTGTGTTTTTTCTTAATAAACACTAAAATGCCCTGTTTGTGCAAATAAACACAAACAAGCTGCATGTGTACTCCAACACAGGTCAGAAAAAGTCCAATTATATTCAGTCCTAAGACAGGCGTGACCACCATAATTCCTAGGCAGGACCATGGAGCATAAGTAAATTTTATGCCCCAGTCCAGTTATTTTTAATAAATAAAAAGGGAGGAACTGTGCCCTTCCCCCAGCCTTGAGCAGGTTGGCTCAGACCTGGTTTGCTACAGTTGCTAGCCCACCTAGGGTGGATTCTTCTGATCTAGGTAAAGTCTTTTGTCTGCCACATCTGTGGTTTCCTCCAAGATGTCACTACCTGCTAAAAGGCTAAATCTGTTCTCCTGATGCTATCCTGACAAAGCAGAGATCCTGACAAAGTAATGGGATTCTGGCATGGTGGGGGATGAGTCGTCCCCCCCACCCATAAGCTCAGACTCATAAGTAAACATTGGCCTTGATCAGAACTTTGTCTTGGCTTATTATTTCTCTTGCAGCCTTTCCCATCCAAAACCCCAATCTTTCCTTTTAGGAACCCAGTAACCCGTGGTCTCTGGTGGCTACATATTCTAACACCATAGACCCAGGGTGGCATGTATGTGTCTTCCACAGGAACAAGAGTCTTCTTCAGCTCGAGGCCATTTGCTGACACAGCCATCAGGTGCAGAATCTAGGTAGAGGCAGGTGGCAGTCAGCTACAAAAAGCACAGAAACCATGAGTTGTAGCCAATTATCTGGAGCTCAGCCATTGAATCAACGACACTTCAATGTTAGTTCCAGCCTAATAAGAGCATTTATCAATTCCCTCTTCTATTGAAGGGAGTTAGAGAATCAGGGATCATGGGAACCACAGTGCCCCCTGCAGGGAGGAGGAAACTCCAGAAATGACCAGGTTCTCTACTGAAAGACCACCTGCCAATCTGCCTCAAGAGATGGTTACATGCAGGTGTTGTGGGGTGAAGCGTGTCCACTTCTGTGAGCTGTTGGTACACACCATACTAGTGTAGCTCTTTCTAGAAGGGAAATTTCTTCTGTGACCTGGTCTTTTGCAGCTAACAAGCAGATCAAGAGTACTCGGAAGGATATGTTCCAACTGCATCCTGCACAGACAAGGTTAATATCCAAGAGCCACAGGGGACAGCCAGTGCTTTCTGTCTGGCTGACTAGGGCTCTTCCACTCAACTGGGCTGAGGGAGTCATCCTTCTGAGTTTCATGTCGATCTTTGGCCCCCATCACAAGTGTGAGGAAACTGAAAGAAACTTACACATTCTGATGTTTCCAATGTGGGGGTGAGGGGAGAAGAGATCAGCCTTCTCTCTACAGGGATCTCTCTTTACAGAAATCCCCCTGCTTCAGTGGTTCTCAACCATCCTAATTCTGTGATCCTTTAATACCGGTCCACATGTTACGGTGACCTCCAACCATAAAATTATTTTATTACTACTTCATAACTAAGTTTGCTACTGTTGTAAATCATCATGTAAACATTTGGAGATGGAGGTTTACCAAAGAGTTGTAACCCACAGGCTAGGAACCACTGCCCTACATAGTAGCATAAAAAGCTCTGGGTCAGAGAAGCTGCAGAAGTTAAATCTGGTTAAAGCTGTGGGGGTCGCCCCAACACTTGCATATAAATAGGTATAACCCTTTTTATTCCCAAGAGGGATGAGATGCTTTTGAAACTGTTTCTAAGGTAGCTGTGGATTCACTCCTTAAGAACATCCTCTCAAGGATCCCACTGGTACTGACTTGCTGGGAATTGTTTCAGGATGTGACTAGGAGAATGTCTCCATTTAGCTCCCCTTGCTTCCTCTTAACCAAGATCCTTAGTTACCTTAGTTAGCCTGTGCTGCAGAGAGTAGCTAGGAAGGACATGGAAGATAAGACTTCCATGCTCCCAGAATTGCATCCTTGTGTCAGTGTCGTATTTTATAAAAAAAGAAAGAACCAGGATATGTTTGGTAGAGGCATGGTATGGTGAGGTGGAAGGGGTGCCTTTGCAGACCATGCTGAGACATCCCTTATCCCCTGAGGTACCAGCCATACAGTATATATAGTAGAATAGAGTTTATTTAGGGCATAGAAGGGGAGTTGAGGAGGGAGTAGAGATAGAGGACAAGAGAGAGAGGAGAGGGGAGTAGAGGCCAGCCAAGCACAGGTGGAAGGGAGGGAAATGGAGAAGAGAAGGGACAGATAGTAAGAGAGTAAGAGGGTAAGAGGATAAGAGTAAGAGAGTGAGGAGGGGGCAAACAGCCTCTTTTATAGTGACTCAGGCATACCTGGCTGTTGCCAGGTAACTGTGGGTCAGAGCCTAGAAGGAATGCTAACAGTCTGGACCAAGGCAACTCATTTGGAAGAATGGTGAATCATGAATTAATGAGTCAGTGAAGGGGAAGGGCAGTGGTGACCCCCAACTGGTCAGCCCCTCTGACCACCACAGGTTTCAGATGATTCCCATAGAATGCATTCATTTATGACCACTTACCCTTACGGGCATCTGTTTGTGTCATCTTGGGTGCAAGCCTTGCCCCTGCTCTTTCTCCGTTTGTTCATTCAAGCCTTATAGTTAGTTTATTTATCAAGAACAGTACATGTCTTGGTACAAGTGTAAAAAACCAGAGAACTTCCATCCATTCTCCTGCCCCCATGGGTTCTAAGGACCAAACTCAGGTCATGAAGCTTCCAGTGAGCAGCTTTCCCTGCTGAGCCATCTCTCCCGGGGCCCTCATTCAGGGCCCTTACACATCGTTGTGTATTCATTCAGAGGTGAGTATCCCAATCTAACATTTATGAGCTTCTGGGAAGTGTCTGGAACCCACTTAGCACCCCTGGGAATGAAATCTCACCAGATTCTATTCATTGTCTATGCATCAGTAAATCCCACCGGGACCCAGGACAGACATGCCCTCAGCCTTCAACATCAGACACCCCCTGGCCCCTTAGCAGTCTTAGGTTAGCTTCAGAGGCAACAGAGCCCGTTTTAATCAGGGGTGGTTCCAGGTGATTCAATTGTTTGCATCTGCTAAGTCTTGGACTTCTGGGGAAAGGTCTGAAGTGTTACAGACTTAATCAGACTTGAGAGGCAACTTCCCCTCACAAGTGAGGATGAGCTACATACAGCAAAGGTTGTGGGGGTAGTAAGACGGGGTGGGGGGAAGAAACCACTACATTCCTGAGGTCCCAGAACCTTAGCGGGAATTTTGAAGTTCCGGGGAGAATCTAAGGGGAATGAAGTACAGAGTGGAATCACAGAATTAGGGCATGGAGCCAAAGGGCTGTGTTCTGGCAGGCTCCACAGAGGTGGGGAATTGGCTGGCTGTAGGGTGATGCAGGCTGCTTGCTGTTATCCTAGAAATCCATCTGATGCATATTCGTGGGCTGAGCTGAGCTGCAGGAGACTTGGTCTCTCTGCCAGCTGCTATGTTTATCATGGCTCCTATCACCAAGAGACTGAGTGGCCTCTATGTCTACTTCCCTGTGGCTGAGATACCTGCTCATCACATGGCCATATGGAAGCATGCCTCAAATTGAAGGAGCCATGAGGAGAGCCAGCAGGGTGGCCTAGCAGTCAGCCTGTTTCTTGGCTAATCCCCTTTGGGGGTGATTTGCTTGTTCCTGGGAGTTGAAGAAATCCTTAAAAAAAAAAATCTTATTTTAACTTCTTTGGTTTGATTGAAGTGTCTTAAGGGAATAGTTGCACTTTGAAATCTCCTGATTTGGTCTTCTTTCATTGGTCTGGGGTGGAGTGTTACATGGATAAGGGAGAGAATTTTGAGCAAACATATGCCTACTTTATTCTATAGAGAGGCGATATGCTCCCTGCCTATTTCAAAGACATGCCCATGTACTTACTGTCTAAGAAATTAAAAAGAAGCTAGGCGTGGTGGTGCACGCCTTTAATCCCAGCACAGAGAAGGCAGAGGCAGGCGGATTTCTGAGTTCGAGGCCAGCCTGGTCTACAAAGTGAGTTCCAGGACAGTAGGATGATACAGAGAAACCCTGTCTCGAAAAACAAACAAAAAGAAAAAAAGAAAGAAAAAAGACTCTAAATTGAATATTGTTTTCCAGTTAATGTGGTGTTGGGTAGGGGGATGTAAGATCTTTCAGATGATCTGCGTAGGTTCTCAGGAGATCTAGCAGGACTGCTTTCCCTCATGTAGAAGGGATGAAGATCTTTTAGTGTGTGCTGTGGGGCCTGTCTGTAAAGGACACATACTTCTTCCAGCCTGTGCACCTCTCTGTGAAGATAAGACAACTCTGTGTCAGCTATGGGCTGCATATACCCATTTCTGATATCAGAGTCACTAGCCTATGTTGTGTGTAGTTTTAAAGACTACCACTGACTGAAGTAGCACAGGCAGCTTGCTTCTGCCCTCTCTCAAAGAAGTTCCCCTCCACCCCCTCCCCACTCCCTCCTGCAGCAAGCACAAGGCTTCCTTCCCCTCCCTGGCTCTTCAGAGAGGATCTGATCTGCCACCAGAATATCTCTATCCCTGTTTCCATAGAGGTACCTCCTGAGCCCTGCCCCCCAGGAGCCACAGATGCAGGCTTGAGAGTAGACAAATGGCAACCTCCCTTGCCTCTGTGTCACTAAGGCTGGCACTCTTGCTGATAAACGGCTAAGCACTTCCCAGGTGCAGCTGGTGCCTGTCCTTGGGAAAGAAGCAAAAAAAAACAAACATTCTTGGGAAGAGTAGGGTCCCACATTTGAATCATGAAAGGAAGATAATCAGGGGTCACAGGTGGCTGTGGCCAGATGTAAAACACACTAGTCCCTGATAGCACCATAGAGTTGCTCCCCCAGGTCAGAAGAGACACCCCCTCCCAGTTGCACTATTCTGCCTTGCTGCCTGAACAAACGATATTTTGTTTGAAAAATGACTTGCCTTGTGACCTCTCCCATCACCCTAAAATCCAAAGAATCCCTGACTATGCTGTATATAAGCGCCAAGCCCTCTAAGCTCAAGGTCACACTCCTGTCTCTGCGATGGGAAGGTTTTCCATCCGGGTCTGACTCATGTTAATAAAGAGACACTTTTGTATCTTTGCATCTGGCCCCGTGGTTCTTAGAGCTCTCCTGGGGTCCCACGTAATCTCGGACATGGCATGCCTTTGCCCAGGGTTGGCGGTGTTATTCTCAGCCTTCCTTTTGTTCTTTCCACCTTTGCCTCTGGGAGGTGACCGAGGTGACCGTGCTACCACCATACTCCCAAGACCCTTGAATCTGAGGATTAAAGACACGTACACAGCTTGTTCCTTTACAACTTGCCTTCTAGGCACAATTGGTGGGGTGTTACTATCTCCTGCCTGGAACTTAGTGGCTACTCACCTAGCCCTGGTCAGATATACTGAGCCACCTGCCTGTAGCAGAGGTCACAGGCCCTAGCTCCCCCCACCCTACCTCCTAGGGGCCTTACATGGTTGCTATGTTCTTCCCGTTCCCAAGTGTGATGAAACTCCTCTCTCCTCCCCTGCATCTCCTTTTCCTCTTGAGAACTGGAAGTCCTGCCTGTACTTTGCCCCCAGCAGTTGCCCCCCCACCTTCTTTACTGATAAATAAAGAAATTTGGGGAACAGGACCTTTGCATCAGAACCTCCCCTTACACCTCACCTTTTCTGTCAAAACAAAAACAAAAGCAAGCCCTCTTCTTCCTGATATAAACTGAATAAGCCATAACAATCATGTAAATTACACAGAAAGATATACAAATGATATCCAGTAGATCCAATTTGTCAATTAAAGTACTCTACCATCATTCCTAACTAAAAGAGTTATGATTTCTATCCCTAGATTAAGTTTCAATTTTAGCCTTAATGTCATCTGAAAACCTTGTCATCTACTCTATAAAATCTCTCTCTCTCTCTCTCTCTCTTTCAATGTTAAACAACTTGAGTTTAATTATAAGACTAAAACTAGTCTTCAACTTTAGGGACATTCCAGAACCATTGTTGGGGTGTGGGGGGCTGAAAACTGCTGCTGAGGAAATTTGGAAATTGTTGTTGACCCATTGTCCCTGCCTCAGGCCAGGTGGCAGGGCCTGGACTTGTCTGGACTTACCCAGTTCTTGGAAACAAAAATTTAGGCCTAGCCTCCTAAACTGTCTCAAGGTGACACTTAGAATTCTGCCCTGTGAAAGAGTGCCCAATTGTGTTCCCGAGGGCCACAGAGATCTGCAGGACATGCCTCATGCACCGAGAACTTTCAAACCCAATATTCTTCCTTTGACTTCTCAATTGTCTGCAAATGTACACCATACATTCTACAAAGAGGGAATTCTGTCTTCTATTCTATAGAGTCCACTAGATAACTTTGTTGGATATTTTGTTACTAGAAGGATGATAGAGTTTGTATTGTACCCAGTTACTGTTTATCAGAAATCTGTTCAACATAGTTCTCAAACAGGGATGGGGGAGAGCTACCTATGAAAGTCAACCTTTGAATAATAAAATAACATGTTCCACTCTTCAAAAAAAGTCTATTTGAGAGACTTGAAGTGAACCCTGGATTTGGGTATATATTTTGGGTTTTAAGGAGCTCTGCAATTCCAGAAAATTTTTCTCTGCTTCCCACTAACCTCCCTCTAACTGAAAGTGCTCCTAAAATGACCTCCAATTGTTTGGAATATCAAATATAATTCTGCATCACTACCCCTGTGGTTTGGTTTTTAGCACATTCTTACACCACAGTGCACCACAACTGTGTTAAGAAATAATGTAATAGACATCTCAACCAGCCACAAGTTGCAGCATTTAGAAATACTCATAGGCAAGAACAAAAAGGAGACTGCCAGAAAGGCAGAATCTAAAAGCAAAGGATGAAACTGAAGTAGAATTTATATGCCTTTATCTTCTATGTCTGGGAGCTTGACAATGGTCATTTTCATAATGTCCTTGATGGTGCTGACTCTGAAGACATAACATGGTGTCTCAGGAAGGTTGTTTATCTCATAATAACCAATATGAATCAAATTGTGCTCAACAATGTAAAAAAAGAACTGGAAGCTAGATGCATAAGGCATACAGCGTTTAGAGGCTTAGTCCATTATTGCCATAGTGGGGAGCAGTGTGGCATGCAGGCAGGCATGCTTGAGCCATTGTTGAGAGCGACATCTGGATCCAAGGTCAAGAGAGAGCCTGGGCTGCTGCCATGAGCTTTTGAAACCTCAAAGGCCACCCCCCAACCATCCCACACCAACCTCAGTGACACCATTCAGCCAACAAGGCCACATCTCCTATTCTTTCTAATCCCTTCAAACCAGTCCACTCCCTGGTGACTAAGCATTCAAATGAAAGAGCCTTGGGGTAGGGATGGGGGGTATTCTTATTCAAACCACCACAGGATGTAATCAAAATGGGTATTTGGGGAGGATGGAAACTAGGCCTTTTAGTCCATCTTCGGGGTACCGACACAAGTCTTAGGTTTCCACAGAGAAAAATTGGGTGCAGGGTAAGAAGCATGCATGATTAAGCAGTCTTCCTCAAAATCAGATCTGACTATCCTTAGCTCAATTCTGTTTAGGCAAAATGGCCCTGAAGAGGCCTTATTGTTTGGTGGGCCAGGGACAGGAAGGTTCCCATGAGATGACTGCTCCTAGCTGAAGAGCCACCACAGCAGTTCGATGACTTGTGAGGTTCAGTTCGATGACTTGTGAGGTTCAGTTCGATGACTTGTGAGGTTCAGTTCGATGACTTGTGAGGTTCTGCTCTTCCTGGAATCCAAGGGGGTTTTAGGACAATGACTGGAGACTCAGGAAGCTTTCTCGGGGTCTGTTAAAGTTGGTGAAACGATTCCGTTAACTTTCTACCGTCAACCTTGAAGCAAATTAGGTATTATTAATCTCTATGTCAATATGGGTGGTTGACATCCAGAGTCGAATGGCATACCCACGAGAATCCACCCTCGAGTCTAATCCATTGCAAAGGAGACTTCTGCATGAAGGCAGATAATGCCAGGGTTATGTGATGCTTTAAGTTACCTTTGTGTGTCCCAAAGAGGAGCCAAGGCCTTTGAGGCTGAACTGATTCCATGTCCCAGGAAAGAGTTATCTGAAGAGGTCAATCACAAGGCCAAATTTCCCTGTGGAAAGTCCTTTTTTATTTTATTTTATTTTATTTTATTTTATTTATTTTTTCGAGACAGGGTTTCTCTGTGTAGCTCTGGCTGTCCTGGAACTCACTTTGTAGACCAGGCTGGCCTCGAACTCAGAAATCCACCTGCCTCTGCCTCCCGAGTGCTGGGATTAAAGGCGTGCGCCACCACACCCGGCTCTCTATTATTTTAATATAACATAATATTTAAAAATGTTTACCACCAGGAAAGCAGAAATGAACAAAAGTGATACCATATCTTACGGCCACATGTTTGGAGAACATAAATCCATGTAAATATGCACACTAAGATGTCAGTGTTCTCCTCCTAGGGACACAGGTTGTGACAGACAGGTAATTACTTCAGGCTAGCTGCCGAGCATACTTCCAAGGCGGAGGCATGGAGTACCATGCGGGACCTATGTAGTTATTTGTGGGGGATGTGAAGGTCAACTTTGTGAAGGAAAAAGTGGGATGGAGAGCGAGGCGCCACATGCTCCTGGGACTCCTGGAAGAATCCTGATACACAGGATGGCTCCCAGAACACAAGCAAGACAGTAAAACTGAACGGAAGCTAGGGCAGTGGCTGTTTCCTGTCTTCAGCTTCCGGTCTTCATAGATGTCCTAACAGGTAATGATGCCTCCCCGACCCCGGCTGAATAACCTCACCAAGCAGGACTTTCATTGAGGTGTGGTGGAGCATGAGATTGACTCAAAAACTTGGATTTCTGAGTTCGAGGCCAGCCTGGTCTACAAAGTGAGTTCCAGGACAGCCAAGGCTATACAGAGAAACCCTGTCTCGAAAAACAAACACACACACACAAAAAAAAAAACAACCCCCCCCCAAAAAAAACACAAACTCTATAAGCTTATGCGATGTGCAAATAACTCAGATCTGCACTCTCATGCTGATCTTTGGAGTCTAATTCCCAGGATTCGACACTCTGTTACCTCTCACCCTCATTCCTCTGTCCTGTTGCCACAGAGACTGATGAGAGATAGTCAAGTTGAAAGGCAGACAAGGCTCCTGATTTTCTCCATCTTCGCCTCCTGCAAAATGTTAAGTACTGTAAATGTGAATAGCTACCTGGAGTCCTTAATTTTAGCATCAATTTGACGAATTTTATTGTATATGAATGGAGAATGTCAAACACTTTACATTTCTTACAACTAGGTGTCTTTCACAGCTAACATCCCATCTTTATTGTTAAAGGAATCTTTATGTTTAGCTGTTGGCATTTTGTTTTGTTTTATTTGGTTTTGCCTGGAAACTTTTGAGGACATTTATCCTTGAAAAAAAAAATTATCTTCTTCAATATGCCAGTGCTGCGAGTCATATGGGTGTTCCAAATGTGTTGTCAGTGATGGGTTGATAAATTCATTTGTTAGGAGAAAAAGAAAATCCTCTTTAGTGTGTGTGCTTCTCAATTTCTGTGCTGTAAATGTTCCACATCTGGCTGATGTCAGGCATTTAAGAACATCACGGATGCAGAGCTGAGAATAGAGGCACACAGGTGGCTCTTGGGATTTGATATGAGCCCATTTTGACAGAGTGTAACACACACTGATTTAACACATGTGAAAAGAACACATATGAGAATTCATAATAGAACACCACATAGCACCACCAAGGTCAAGAAATAGAACACTACCTGCAGGGAGCCCACCACACACCCTTGGCCATTTTAGACCCTTCTCCCTGTTAGAATCAGCCACTGGCCTCATATTTCGGGTAAACTTACCCTAAATGTGTTTTACCTTTGCAACACACGAGAATGCACCAGAAATGTTCTGGTTAAATTGGCCCATTTAGAAATCTGAACTGATGAAATCATGCTCCGAGAGTTCTTTTGCCATTTGTTTATTTTATTCAAGGTAACATCCATGAGACTTATCCATGCTGTTGCCTGTAGTGATCGTCCATTCACTTTTATTGCTGGAGCCAGCTTGCCCAGATTGAGAAATGATTGTTAAATGTTCATGGGTTCTGTAAGCTAATTAATGGAATATTAGGAGCTTGAAATTGGCCCAGGCGGAAGTATTTACACCATGGAAATTGGCAGGCGCTATGAATTAGAGCTTTTCTCAATGGTGTTAAACACCTGTCAGTTTGCCAGTAACTATATGATAATGTGTTTGTCTATTCTGCAGAACATAAAAGTTTGGTTTACTTCCAGTTTGTGTCAGTAAATATTCTCTTATTCTCTTCCATGTGTGCTGGTAGAATGGGCTCCTATTTCTAAGGGCTGTGTGTGTGTGGGTGTGTGTGTGTGTGTGTGTGTGTGTGTGTGTCCCCATAGTGAAAATACTTAGACCGTGTGCTATATACATATTCACTTTTAATTGATAGCCTCAAATCATTTTCCTGATTACATACAGCCTTGAAGATTCTTTCTGAGAATTGTTATTTATTCCTTTAACTTTCACACATTAGAGTTGACAGACTTAAACCTTTGCTAGGCCACTGGTTGTATACTTACATGTTATTGGCTGTATACTTATATGTTATTGTTTGGTTTCAGACCCAGGAACAAACAGCTGAGGAACATATTTTAAATACCAAAGCAGACTTGGCCTCCAGGTTCTCCCAGCATCCCTCAGTCCCGATCGGGCATACCTCACCCTCAACCCTAAACTTTCCAGCCCAGGGCTAAGCTTCCCTTCCCCAGAGGTTCTTTGCTGTGTAATCCAGACATTTTGTTGTCCTCTGTATTTCCCCTCCTTTTTCTTCTCTCTGCATGCCTACACACTCTTTCTTTCTTATCCCCCTCCCTTTGACTCCCTTCCCAGGCATCATCCTGGCCTCCTTCCTTGGGACCAGTGAACTCTCCCATCTGAGATCAGCTTTCCAATAAACCTGCATTTCTATATATTTTAATCTGGCTTGAATTGGTTCATTTTACCAGTGGAGAAATAACATCAGTTATTATGTATTACATATCAACATTGTATTTTCCCAATTTCCAACATTTTTACTTGGGTTGTTTGGTTCATTTGATTTTTTTTTTCTTATGTAAAAACATTTGTTTACTTCTGTGGTAGTTTGAATATGGTTGGCCCAGGGAGTAGCACTGTTAGGAGGTGTGGCCTTGTGTCATTGTGGGCATTAGCAATGAGACCTTCCTCCTAGTCACGTGGGAGCCAGTCTTCTCCTAGCGGCATTCAGATGAAGATGTAGAACTCTCAGCTCCTGCACCATGCTTGCCTGGATGCTGCCAGGTTCCTACTTTGATGATAATGGATTGAACCCCTGAACCTGTAAGCCAGCCCCAATTAAATGTAGTCCTTATAAGAGTTGCCTCGGTCATGGTGTTTGTTCACAGCAGTGAAAGCCTAAGACAACATCTTTTCCTGTTCTTGCTTTTTTTTTTTTTTTTTTTTTTTTTTTTTTTTTTTTTTTTTTTTTTTTTTTTTTTTTTTTTTTTTTTTTTTTTTTTTTTTTTTTTTTTTTTTTTTTTTTTTTTTTTTTTTTTTTTTTTTTTTTTTTTTTTTTTTTTTTTTTTTTTTTTTTTTTTTTTTTTTTTTTTTTTTTTTTTGCTGATTTTCAGAGTCCGTTATGTATTCTGGATATTTTAATTCAAGCATCTAATGCTACACACTTTCCTCTATTTCTTTTTTATCTCTTCCTTGAAGATTGTTTTTAGGTATTGTGATACTTTGAATGAGTTGTCTGCCCCTGAAGGTTCGTGTGTTTGAACACTGGGTCACCAGTTTGTAGCACTCTGTGAGGAGATGGTGGTCTTACTGGAAGTTTATCGTCACTGGGGACGGGCTTGGAAGTTCATAGCCTAGCTGTACTTCTAGCTTACTCTTCCTGTTTCCTGATGGTGGCTGAAGAGGTGATTTCCTGTGTCTGCTGTCATGCCTGCTGCTTGCTGTCACGTTCCCCATTTTAGACCACCTAGAACCATAACCCCAAGTAAGTCTTTCTCTCATGTTTTGTTCTCAATCATAATACTTGATCACTGCAAAGATGCCACACTAACTTCAACAAAATGAGAGTGTATTAGGACTAACTGGATTCACCTTGACCTTGTGTGAATGATATCTGCTTGAAACCTTTTTAACTGTCTCTGGAATTGCTTCCTTTCTCCTAGTCTGAGGTCTTAGCCTAAGGTTCAGTCTACCAGAAAGTAGAGTATGCATTTTGAAGAACCTATCAAGCTTTCTCTTCATAGTAAAAAATGTCAATTAAAAATACACTGAAGCATGCAGAGTGACATACACCTATAATCCCAGCACACAGGAGGCAGAGGTAAGGATGTGTTGAGTTCAAAACCTATTTGGGCCACACAGTGAGACCTTGTCTTAAATCATCATCATCATTATAACAATAACTGAATTGTTTATCAGTCTTCTGGCTATGATCAAGTATAGTATCCACTTGTATCAGTTTTACATCTCATATTCCTCTATTAGAGAACAGTGTATTTTATGGGCTTTTCTAGCTGGGAGATAGATTTACTGATTCCAGAAGTTCTGGACTTCAGTACTTCTGGAAATGTGCACCCCTCAGAGTACACAACAAAAGAAAAAAAAAGATCATAGGCAAACCTTTTTTTCTCATACTATATTAGCTACACACACACACATCTACCTTTGACTCCATACTCTCCTGACTCCCTTCTATTGCCAGCAGGATACAATAATCCCCACAAAAATCCCAGACAGAAGCAAAAGACTGCAAGTTGAAGGCCTGCCTGAGATACAAGATGAGTTCAAGGCCAGCTTGAGCGTCTTTCTAAAACCCTGCCTCAACATGAAAATTAAAAAAGAACCAGGGCAGAGCTTAGTTGTCCAACACGTGCCCCAGCTGTAATAGGCCCCAGGATCAATTCCCAATATGTTACAATAAGTGCCTTAAGTAACAGGGTAGCTTACTCCTTTTGCCTATCCTGTGAGCACCCGAAGTTCTAAAGAGACCAGGAAGATGAGGCATCTCTAGCTCGTGATGTCTTCTGTGAACCTAGAGCTGGTCATTCTCTTGTTTCACTGTTCTACTACTGATTTTCTCCACTAGCATGGTCAGGATGCTCTTAACCCCATCGGCATCACCATCACCATCAGTCAGTGAGAAAAAAACGAAGCATTAGTAAACCATTCTCATTTATCTGTTCACCCAAAACTTCCTGCAGCTCCTGAACCATCCCACAGGACAGAAGTTATACACACGGCCACATCTAGTTTTCGAAGAAGATCAGGGACAGTATTTTTAACATGGAGACTCTAGAACTTGAAAGATTTCAGCCATGATAGGAAATTGGGGGGGTTGGGGGGGAGGTCCTACAAGTTTCCAGACCCATGAGGTGGTAGCACTGAGAAATCTCCAGGAAAGTGGGCAATGACTTCCTCTTGACTCTTTCTGGTCTCATTCTCTGGTCTCACTTTTCCCCCCATAAGTTTTCCTGTCTCCTAACTGAATTGTCTCTTTTATTTTACATTTATTTATTTATTTATTTATTTACTTATCTAGCTTATGACTCTGTGTGTTACATGTGTGAGAATGTGATTGTGTGTGTGTGTGTGTGTGTGTGTGTGTGTGTGCATATGCTAGTTTATGCGCACATGTATGCACTGCAAGGGTATTAGAGGACAACTTAAAGAAGCTGACTCTTTCCACCATGTAGATCCTTAAGCATTAAATTTGAGTTTTCAGGTTCAGTGGGAAGCACCTTTATCCACTGAATCATCTTACTGGCTCCCTGAATCTCCTCTTTTCTCATTTTGGGTTACTAGGTATTCAAAAGTAGCCATAGTCTCTGTAAACACACCCAGTTTTTTTTTTTTTTTTTTTTTTTTATCTCTGCCCTCCATCTTAGATTGAAAACAAAACAGTAAGAGGAAAGCTAAAGGAAGAACCTTGGATAGGGTGAGTTGTTTATGAGCCCTCAAGTCTGGCATTCAGTTTGTAGAGACCATGTGGGAACATAGCAGTATATGCCTCTAATAACTAGACTTAAGAGGGAGAATCAGGAAGTCAAAGTCCTCCTCAGCTGCATAAGCAGTTTAAGGGCAACCTGGGTTACCTGAGAACCTGGATCCAAATAACCAAAACTAACGTAATAAAAGTAAAATAGAAACCATAAAGAGTCTAAAGTTTTGCCCAGCAGAGATTCCTACTGGTTGTTCTTTGTACCATGAGTCTTTATTTTCGTGTGATTAATTAGAACACTTGTTTTGTTTCCTTGATATTAAGGTTATAGAGTAAGAAGATGAAGCAGGTTGGGGGGAGACGATTCATGTGCCTACTAGAGACCGTGTACTGTAGACCCTAGTTCTCAACATGAGAATCACCAGAGAGCTTCATTTTGCCTTGCAGCCTGAGGATCACCATCAGAACCTATAGAGGAAGCATATGCACACTTTGCAAGCCCACCTACAAACAGATAGATGTACAAGAGCCAATAACCCATCAGTAACTGTGTCTTGACTCCAGCAGCTCAGATATATAATTCCTTGCTGGCAGGGCCTTATACATGGGTTTATTCAAACTAAACAGTATTTGGGATACAGGATGGAAACCAGAACCCTGTGAGATCATTCAGTCACCTGGGAGTAAAATGCACAACAGTAAGTGTGATTCCTAGTTCAGTTGCTGTGTCTGACACAGCTTCGCTGTTCTCTGTTCCCAATTCCCAAGGCCCATTTCTCATACCTTAGTGTTGCTGCCAGTAGGGAGGGAGGAGAGAACATCTGGGGAAAGAGCGAAGGATCTGGGACCATCCTGGAGTAGTGCCTGTTTCTATATCTCTCCTGTGCCTGTCTTGTTGCTTCAGATGTCCCTCTACTTAGGGTAGTGGGTAGAAGGAAGAGAGTTGCTACTTAAGAGGCCTCTCTCCACTTGGAGCGTGGTGCTTTGATGGATCAGATGCATCTCAGTAGAAAGAAAGAAGCCTGACCACAGGCTTTCTCTTGGTTAGCAGGGTTTCTGTAGCTGTGATAAAACACCATGGCCCAAAGCAGCTTGGGAAGGAAAGAGCTCATTTCAATCTTACCACTGTAGTCCATTATCCTGGAAGTCAGGGTAGGAACAAGAGGGTAGGAACAATCAACAGAAGCTGATATGGAGGAGTGCTGTTTACTGGCTTGCTCAGCCTGCTTTGTTATAAACCCAGGACCACTGGCTCAGTGGTGGCACCGTCCACAATAAACTGGGCCTTTCACATCAATCACTAATTAAGAAAATGTACTGAGGGATGGAGGGATGGCTCAGCCATTAAAGGCTAAGCTCACAACCAAAAATATAAAAAAATGTTTTGTAAGCAAGCAAATATATTTTGGGGGGGGGGTCTTTTTTTTTCTTTTTTCTTAGATAATTTCTTTATTTACATTTCAAATGTTATCCCCTATCCCCTTATCCCCTCCTCCCTCCCCCTGCTTACCAACTCACCCACTCCTGTTACCTGGTCCTGGTATTCCCCTACACTGGGGCATTGAGCCTTCACAGGATCAAGGGCCTCCCATTAATTACTGACAAGGCCATCTTCTGCTACATATGTGGCTGGAGTCATGGGTACTCTTTGGTTGGTGGTTTAGTTCCTAGGAGCTCTGGGGGCACTGGTTAGTTCATATTGTTGTTCCTCCTATGGGGCTGCAAACTCTTTCACCTCTTTGGGTACTTTCTCTAGATCCTTCATTGGGGACCCTGTGCTCAGTCCAATGGATGACCGAGAGCATCTGCCTCTGTATTTGTCAGGCACTGGTGGAGTCTCTCAGGAGACAGCTATATCAGGCTCCTGTCAACAAGCACTTGTTGGCATCCACAGTAGTGTCTGGGTTTGGTAACTGTTTATGGGATGGATCTTCAGATGGACCAGTCTCTGGATGACCTTTACTTCAGTCTCTGCTCCACACTTTGTCTCTGTATCTCCTTCCATGGGTATTTTGTTCTCCCTTCTAAGCAGGACCAAAGCACCCACACTTTGAGCTTCCTTCCTTCCTCCTCCTCCTCTTCCTCCTCCTCTTCCTCCTCCTCCTCCTCCTCCTCCTCCTCTTCTTCTTCTTCTTCTTCTTCTTCTTCTTCTTCTTCTTCTTCTTCTTCTTCTTCTTCTTCTTCTTCTTCTTCTTCTTCTTCTTCTTCTTCTTCTTCTTCCTAACCTCATCAGAGGCATCTCCATTACAAGGTGAAATTTTAAAAAATATTTTATTTATTTATTACATGTAAGTATACTGTAGCTGTCTTTGGACACTCCAGAAGAGGGCATCAGATTTCATTTTGGATGGTTGTGAGCCACCATGTGGTTTCTGGGATTTGAACTCAGGACCTTTGGAAGAGCAGTCGGCACTCTTAATCGCTGAGCCAGCTCACCAGCCCGGATTTCCTTCTTCCTGAGCTTCATGTGGTCTGTGAATTGTATCTTGGGTATTCTGAGCTTCTGAGCTAATAACCACTTATTAGTGATTGTATACCATGTGTGTTCTTTTGTGATTGAGTTATCTCACTCAGCATGATATCCTTCAGATCCATCCATTTGTCTAAGAATTTCATAAATTCATTGTTTTTAATAGCTGAGTAGTACTCCGTTGTGTAAATGTACCACATTTCTGTATCCATTCCTCTGTAGAGGGACATCTGGGTTCTTTCCAGCTTCTGGCTATTATAAATATGGCTGCTATGTCAGCTCTCCAGAGAGACCAGCTCTCTCCTGACAGGACCTGGGTATGGAGAGCTGTGGCACAGGATCAGCTCTGGGGCACAGACTGGAACTGGAAAGATCCTGCCCCAGCCTGCTCCTTGGTTCCTGTGTCCTGAGGGCTCCAGGTGGGCCCCTCTTGGGCCAGGTATTTGAGCAGAAGTGGTCACCTGCAGGCAAATCTGAGGTATTATCTCAAGTGTGAATCTCTCTGTCCTGAGGTCATTATATATATTAAAAGGCCAGACAGGGTCCTCTTACTTTTCAACTGACGTACACAGTTAAAAGGTTTAAAGTGTCTGTGATATGGTTTGCATATGCTTAGTCCAGGGAGTGGCATTATTAGAAGGTGTGGCCTTGTTGGAGCAGGTATGTCACTGTGGGTGTGGGCTTTAAGACCCTCATTCTATGCCAGGCGTGGTGGCACACGCCTTTAATCCCAGCACTCGGGAGGCAGAGGCAGGCGGATTTCTGAGTTCGAGGCCAGCCTGGTCTACAAAGTGAGTTCCAGGACAGCCAGGGCTACACAGAGAAACCCTGTCTCGAAAAACCAAAAAAACAAAAAACAAAAAAAAAACAAAAACAAACAAAAAAAACCCCCAAAAATAAAAAAGACCTTCATTCTAGCATCCTAGAAACTTGTATTCTGCTAGCAGCCTTCATATGAAGATGTAGAACTCTCTGCTCCTCCTTCACCATATCTGCCTGGATGCTGCCATGTTCCTGCCTTGATGATAACAAACTGAACCTCTGAACCTGTAAGCCAGTCCCAATTAACTATTGTCCTTTATAAGAGTTGCCTTGGTCATGGTGTCTGTTCACAGCAGTAAAACCCTAACTGAGACAGTCTGTCCCTATCTTCTCTGGACCATTGTTGAAAGACTGACAGTCAGTTTAAGAGAGAGAGAGAGAGAGAGAGAGAGAGAGAGACTTCCCCTTTGTGGGAGCCAATAAAGAAAGATCAGGCCACAATGGGAAGTCACGGGTAGCATCAGGCCACATTAGGACCTTCACTGGTTCAGCTAGTGTGACCGTAGGGAAGCAGGAGGTTGAGCAGAGAAGATGGTGTTTGGCAAAAGTAGCTGAAAGTCTGGTGGGCCGTGGGGAGTAGAGCTAGTTCACAGCCAGCTTGGAGCTGAGAACAGACAGAAGAACCTCAAACCTTAGCATCTGCCAGGCTTGGCAAGTTCTCGGTGCTGCTGGCAGCCTCCCCTGGAAATCTGTTTACCCCGAGAACGATGCATCAGATAAGCTTGGCAGTAGAAGACAGCCATGAGTCTCAGTTTTAAACACTGCAATTAGAGGGAGACACAGAGCTGATCCAGCAGAACCTGAGGCTGGAGAGGCACTGGGGAATCTGAGGCGGACATTTGAGTCTGGGGTAAAACCCGTTCAGTTTATACCAAATGTACTCCAGGGAAATGCCATCCGCAGTTAGAATTTTAGAGAGATGGTTACTGGCTTTATATTGAGTCCTGAAACTAGAAATTTGATCTTTCTTTGCTTTTTTTTTTTTAAAAAAAAACTTAGTTTCCTCTTTATTTAAGTAACATGTAGTTGATGTAAAGAAACTTTTAAAGAGGCAAGTTATTTTTGTGGTTGTTTTCTGTTCAGGTGAATTAAACTAGGACTTTGCATGCTGTGTAAGTACTCTGCTGCTCAGCGTAACTCCAGTCTGCTCCAACGTTTCATTTTGAGTCAGTTAGTGAACCTGGTTTGACTTTGAGCTTGCTCTGTGGCTCAGCAATTTCTTGAACTTGTAATCCTCCTGCCTCAGCCTCCCAAGCAGCTTTACAGGCCTGTGTCGCCAGGTCCAGTCAAATGCATGTATGTTCTCATGGTTTTTCTTAGAAATATGTGTTTTCATGAGATGGGGGAGGGATATATAAATGCATACCACAACCTTCCAAAGCAGCACATGAGTTACTCAAACCCATGAGCCTCCCGCTTAGAGGCAAAGGGGAGGGGATATGGGATGCAGGGTCTATGGAGGGGAAACCGGGAAGGGGGATATCATTTGAAATAAAATAAACAAATAAAATGATTAATAATAATAAAAAAACCCACATGAGCCTGTTATGGGGACATTTAACCCTCAAACCTGACAATATAAAAACCTAAGGTGTTGACTCAGGCAGTTATAGATAGAGGCTTCAGTTGTAGGCTGCAAGGCCTGGAGAATCCATGATGTAATATAAAAACCTGAGCACAATAGATCTAAAAGTCTAAGAACCAGGAGCCCAGATGTCAGAAAATTGACATCCCAGCTGAAGGCAGACAGACAGACAGAGAGCAAATGCCACTTTCCTTCTGTTCTAGTCAACCCGTGGATGACCAAATGATTCCTGTCCACCCTGAGAACCACGTGCTTCCTTCAGTATTACCGAGTCAAGTGCTAGCTCTATAAACACCCTCACAGATATCTCAAGAAACAGCATCATGGATACCTGATACCTATGTAGTCCAGTCCAGTTGATACACAATTTTTTTTTTGGGGGGGGCGGGTTTCGAGACAGGGTTTCTCAGTACAGCCCTGGCTGTCCTGGAACTCACTTTGTAGACCAGGCTGGCCTCGAACTCAGAAATCCACCTGCCTCTGCCTCTGCCTCTGCCTCTGCCTCTGCCTCTGCCTCTGCCTCCCGAGTGCTGGGATTAAAGGTGTGCACCACCACACCCAGCTTGATACACAAATTTTAATGGACTATATAACCACAGTGTCACAACCCACGTCTCTGACCAGCAGAGACAATGGAAAGAACGACATGGATGCCAAAGTAGGTCTCACGCAGCTTCCAGCTTCTGCTTTATTCTGGGACTGCCCACAACTTATCCTCTTCAGTTCACTGACATCATCACACTAAGGAGTCCAATCATAGACACGCACACCCAAGGCACAACTTTAGCGTGCAGGCAAGCCTCTAATGGATAGGCTGATAGAATGGTATCACGAGGCATTACACCATATATCCAGTGAGTTACACGCACTGCTTCTATTGCGCATGACTGAGACTGGGACAAACAAGCGAAGGTCACAGGGCTTGGCATAGAGCCAGGGCACCATCTTGGCCCATGCAGCCGCGCCAGCTTCCCACACCTCAGTATGGGCATTGGGAGTTGGGGAATAAGCCCTGGTTTGCAGCATTTGCTGGCTTCTGTGGTGTAAATATTCTCACTATGACTACTTTCAAGCTTCAAGGTCCCACAGGAAGTCACTCAATGCAGTGTTCGGAGTAGAAGACCATGATTATATCTCAAATACCAATATGATCTGAAACATCTGAGGCCAAACTGGGAGTTGGAGGGGGGGCGCAGGATTCATGTTGCTCAAGCTAGCTACAGACTTTCTCTGAAGCTGAGGATGGTCTTGAACTCTTTTTTTTTTTTTTTTTTTTTTTTTTTTGGTTTTTTTGAGACAGGGTTTCTCTGTATAGCCCTGGCTGTCCTGGAACTCACTTTGTAGACCAGGCTGGCCTCGAACTCAGAAATCCGCCTGCCTCTGCCTCCCGAGTGCTGGGATTAAAGGCGTGCGCCACCACGCCTGGCAGTCTTGAACTCTTAATCCTCCTGTCTTCACCTCCTAGTTGCTCTTTTTTTACAGGCATGTGTCATCATGTTCATATCCCCAAGTGGGGAAAAAAACTAAAGTGTTGTTATTCATTTGGGGATGGCTTGCACCTGCAGAAGCCAAGAGGGCCTGTGGGGTGAGTTCTTTCCTTCTACTATGTGGGTGACAGGTCATCAAAGCTGATCTCAGGTCATCAGCTTTGTTCCTGGTCTGCATTTCCACATGATACCAAGGAGTACTATAACAGAAATGTCTAAATGACATTTAGACTAAATGAAGTGTTTTAGGATGGAGTCTCACTGGGTAACCCAGAACCCAGGCTTGCCTCAAACTCATGACCATCCTGCCTCATCTTCTGAGAATTGGTATCATAGACACGTGTTGCTAAAGCCAGCTATTAGGCTACGTGGTTGTAATTAGGAGTCTCCATTTTGCCTTTCAATGCACCTTTGCTCCTTTTTATATTTACTGTACATTTTATATTTTATTTTATTATGTGTGTGTGGGGGGGTGGATGTCATGCAGGCCTCCATCTGAAGGTCAGAGGACAAACTGTGGGAGTCAGTTCTCTCTTTCCACCATGTTGGTCCAGGGATCAAATTCAAGTCCCCAAGCTTGGTGGAAGTCACCTTTACCAGCTGACAATAAGCCCCCTGCTTTTATATTTGAAACAGCCAACATCGTTCTTACTTTTCATTGAAGACCTCTCCTGGAAATCAATTCTTCCCCACCCCCATGTTCAGCTCAGCAGCTGTACTCAGCCCTGAGGGCTTCACTTTGTGTTTGTGAGACTGTATGCCAAAGTACAGAGGCCCCGTGGCCTCTCTTGTACCAGTGTGCTGACTTTTACCGCAGCTGTAGTGAAGCAACCTTGAAAGTATTTGCTTAGACACTCAAGTTAAAAACAGAAAATCAGTAAAACTAAGCTCTCATTTCATATCTAAGACAAAGCTAGAGTCTCATTTTCTAAAACATAATTTTATTAGTTTTTCTGTCACTTGGAACCAAGATATCATGATTGAGGTAGTTTCATATATATATATATATATNTATGTGTGTGTGTATGTGTATTGTGTGCATATGTGTATATGTATGTGTGTATATGCATATGTATATGTATACACACATATGTATTCTGTCCCTATTAACCTGGCAGGCCTCTATTTGTTACCTATAAAATGCTCAATGGTCTTTCTCTGTTGCCACCAGCAGCTCACTGGTGTTCTTTACCAAAGGCTGAAGTTGGAGAAACAGCTCAGCTGCCCCTGCATAAACACTGGGGGTGGCACAGCCCCAAAGGCATCTCCTGCAGGAGGACCTAATTGAGGACTGCCTGAGAGACCAAGCATTGCTGACTCCGACAATATCAGCCAATCAGGAACTGCTGTTTAGAAGAGATGCTTTCTTAGGACCAATGGGGCGCGGGTGCTGCCTGTCTGCTACCAGGCTTTCTACCATGACAGTCATAGACTCACTCTCTGAAATTGTAAGCCAATAAACACTTTCTTCTATAAGTTGCTTTGGTCATGGTGATTTAGCACTACCATAGCAAAGTAGTGAAGACAAACAGACTATGATCTCCCATACCAATTCAAATATATACCTCTGCTAAACTAAGGACCTCCCATTAGATCCTCCATTCCAATGGTTCTACTGCCTCCCAATGGCACCATCCTGGAGACAGAGCCTTGACATGTGGACCTTTGGGGGATATTTATCCAAGTCATACCAGCCCTAGAATGGAATCTGTGAGGTGGAAATAATAATAGCATTCCTTAGTACTATATCAGGAGCTGTGAGACCACACATATAAAGAACCTCTCGTGTGCATGGCTGTTTGTAGGTGTTTGGCCCATAGGGTGTGGGATTGCTCTTACATGGGCTCTAACCAAGGGAGGGTCTTCAGATGGCTTGTGTTGAATGTACTAGCTTCAGATCCATCAAGAACCATGCTTAGCCTCTTTTTAGCCCACTTTATCGATCACTACTTGGGCAATTCCAATGAGCCCAAGTTGAAAAGCTCACCTAAGAACCAGGAAGCCATATCTTCTATTTGTTTAACTGTCCTTGAAAGGAGAGGTGACAGCAGATTTGAAGAGAACAGCCCTAAAATCCAAGTTCTTCTCTCAGGAGGCATTGCCCTCAGCAGAACTGGACTTTATACAGAGAAACCCAGTAGTGAAGGGAAGGTATAGGACAGTCTTTTTCACAGAAGCCCCTTTGGTCACTGAAATAGAAGCTAGACTGCAATTATTTAATTTAAAAGTGCAATATTTCATGAGTAGCTAACATCAAGGCATTAAGAGAAAAAAAATGCTTTCCCAAAGATTAACACTTGCTCAGACATCAGAGAGCTTCGGGGAGACATTTGGTCCTTCTCACAGTAGAACTAAATTAAAAGTTTAACAATCTGAATCTAGGGCAGCTGGCCTTGTTGATGTCCCTGAGGAGATCTTTCCTTAAAAAGGAGCTGTGGGTGGTAAGAGAAGAAAGCAGAGTAATCATGGCTATAACTCCCATGTTATCTCAAAGATGCCCAGGACCGTTAAAGAGGGGTCCCACTCTGGTTGGTAGATACAAATCACGTGGCTATAAAACTACTTCCAATAGCTTTGAAGCGTCAAAGACCATTTGGAGGAGTTCTCACCGGGATCAGGCCCTGGGCTCCAGCCTATTTTCCCAGTGTCATTGTTTTGAACTTTTTCAATTTTGGGGGGAGCACATATTGTGCAAGAAACAAAAGAGAATCCCGTTTTACAGAAGAGGAAAATAAAGGTCAGAAAGACTAACTTGACCCCAACCACAAAGCTAGTAAATAGCTGATTCGGAAGGATTGCTTCAGCCACCAGGTTTACTGCATTACTTAGAAGCTGTGGCTGCCTGGGGAGCTCTCACCAGCTGCCCTCAGTAGACACCATAATACATGAGCAAGGCAGGTAGAAGTCCCCACCCCCGCCCCGCCCCTCTTCCTCTCCCTCTCAGTAATGTAGGGGTGTAGCAGCAGCAAGAGCAGGAACTGAGGTGCTGTTGAGAGACCTCCTGGCAAGGCTCCATGCTTTGTAGGACAGTCCTACTCAGCATACAACTATGAGGTTGCCTCCCACCCAAACACAAGCCTTTCATTCAGTTATCCCACGTTGCCTGTGTCCCGGACCGCCGGACCGCCGGACCGCAGTCTCCCTGACCCTACCTGCCCTTGAGGGGTTGAAGATGAGGTGCTACGGGGGCAATAGCACAGACTTCAGGAGCAGGTGAGAAACACCAGAGCAAGCTTGTCTGAACGCTGCTGCAAGCTCCCTTAATACCCTGAAGCAGTAACTGATAGCTTACATAAGGTAAAGAGAAAACTAATTGGGGGTGGCTTAGGCTATTAAATCTTGAAATCTTGAAGCCTGCTCCCAGTGACCCACCCCCTAAGCCTTCCCAAACAATGCTACCAACTTGGCATTCAAATATGGGGGCCATTCTCATTCAAATGACCACAGCTTTCTTCCTGGCTTTGATTCCTGCCTTATGAGATGGATGATTTTCAAACTTTGTCACATGCTTCTGTCATAATGGGCTGCCCCAGGAAGCCCAAAGCTGTTAGGGCCACTTGATCTTAGACTTGAAGCTCCAAAACTATAAGGATGGCTGGAGAGATGGCTCAGAGGTTAAGATCACTGGCTGCTCTTCCAGAGGTCCTGAGTTCAATTCCTAGCAAACACATGGTGGCTCACAACCATCTGTAATGAGATCTGGTGCCCTCTTCTTGCTTGCAGACATATATGCAGGCAGAATGGTGTATATATAATACATAAATCTTAAAATTTTTTTTAAAAAAGAGAATGGCTCCAGATTATATATTTGAATGATTTGTCACCAGAGAATATAGAGTTAGAAGAAATTAGAAGGTTTAAGAGGTGTGGCTTTGTTGGAAGAAGTGTGTCACTTGGGGTGGGGCTTTGAGGTTTCAGAAGCTCATGCCAGGTCAATCCTCTCTCTCTCTCCCTCTCTCTTTCTATCTCTGTGTGTGTGTGTCTGTCTCTCTCTTCCCTCCCCTCTTCTCTCCCCCTTCCTGATTCCCTCTCTCCTCTCCTCTCTTCCTTGCCTGCCTGCAGATCACAATGCAATCTTCAGCCTCTGCCATTCATACCTACCATGATGATAATGGACTAAACCTCTCAAGCTATAAATAAGCCCCCAGCTTAACACTTTCCTTTATAAGAGTTGCTTTGGTTGTGGTGTCTGTTTGCAGCAATAGAACACTGACTAAGACACCGAGATAATCCTTTCTCTTTCTCTTTACAAGTTAATTATCTCAAGATTCTGTCATAGTGGTAGAAGGTTGACTAGCACAGAGGCTGCTGACCTCCCCACCCCCAAGCCTTGGCTGATCTCTCCCTAGAGCTGAGATGACAGCTTGAAGGCTTAGCAAATCATCATCTCTGCAAGTGAAAGCCACACATCTTCTCGTAAATTTACTACTTTTATTACTTGGTGGCTTGGGTGCAGTCATGGGAGTGTCACGACCTAAGCAATCTCTGTGAGCAAATCTCAGCTCTGAGGCATCTTAGCGTGTGACCTCATGACGATGGTAAAGGTATCACATAGTAAATCATGACCTCCTTTCAGATCTACACTGAATTGAAGCTCTGCCCCTAATATGGTGGTGCCATGAGGAAGGGACTCTGGCAGGTAATTAGTCTTCAATGGGTGAGCTGTGAATGTCTTTATTAATAGAAAGAGGAGACAGCAGACAGACATCTCTCTCTGTATGTGCCCATAAGAAAAGCTATGGCCAGGCTAGTGAGAAGCTGGCTTTCTACAGAAAGAATGCCTTCCCAGAAAACAAGCTTCCAGAACCTTGATCTGGGGTTCTCAGCATCCTAAGCTATGGAGGGATCAATTTCTATCACTCAAGCCACACATCCTGTGCTCTTTTGTTATGGTACCCCAGTAAACTAGCACAACAATAAAGATCACTCTCAACACAACATCAGTATAAGTCTATAGGAAAGATGGTTTGTTTTGTGCATTGCAAATGAGGTGTGGGGAAGCCACAGGCTTTAATAGTGAAAGGTTGCATGTGCCTTGCATACACAGAGACAGATAGACGGACAGACAGACAGATAGGCAGGCAGACAGACAGACACACACATACACTGATGCACCAATGGAAAGGTTGTCCTTGTACTAGAGATTAGGGTGGTGCAATCAGAAAGATGCTCTCCAGGGTGACAGGATCATTCTATATCTTGTCTTACATCTTGGTGGTGTCTCTATGGGTATATGTATTTGTCAAAATTCATCAACCTATGCACTAACATGTATGTTATATAACTTGTCACTCAAAATGATCACAAAGTTAAAACGTTTTTCCAAATGAATAAAAAGATATAAGTTGAGCCGGAAGTCTTAGTTCTGACTTCTGTCTTCACCACATATCAATTATGTGGTGCTGTTCAAGGCATACAGCCTGTGACTTCATGTCTTGGGATCTTTCAGATTCCAGTTTCTCATCTTGTGTTTCTCTCTCTCTGTCTCTCTCGCTCTCTCATTCGAGTACTTCAGGCTAGCCTCAAACTTGCTATGTATCTGAGGATGACCTTGAATTCCTGATCCTCCTACCTCCACCTCCCAAGTGCTAAGAAAACAGTCTGCTATTTTCTTAAGATGTATTTCATAAAGGTAATTCATTCACTTATACATTCATGCAATGAGTATGTAATGAACACCTGCTACATGTCAGAGTCTGATCAGGTAGACAGCAGGAAACGACCATCTGGAAAATATAGTCAAAACCCAAAGCCCACCAGGGCCCTGTGACCACAGAGTTGATTGCCTGGGGAGAGAAGAGGAGGAAGCTACTAGCAAGATGAGAAGAATGTCATCAGCTGCGTGGTGAAGGAGAAGCTCCCAGAGGAGCTTCCAAGTTTCAAAGCAGGAGGAAAGGGAAGCTTCGCAAAGATCAGAGGGAGTCAGGCCCTGTGTGCAAAGGGCTTGAGGTCCAGGTAGAGTGTTTGCCTGGGATGCATGAGATCCCAGGTTCTAACCCCTATATCACCAAACAGGAAGTTAATAAAAAGGTAAACTTAACCCTGGGCAAAGTCAACAGGTGGCACAGAGGCCGCTTGGTAAATTTCCATCCTCACTGGATGTGTGTGCCATTTGCCTCAGTGACTGAGCACCACGGACTGTGTAACGTTATCGGGCTCATGGGCCAGACACAGATGGAGCCCATCCAGCTTCCCACTGAGCTCCTGAAACGGAAGACTTCTGTAAGCATTTTGAGTTGTTCTCATGAGACGTCATGGCTAGCTAGCTGAAAAAAAAAAAAAAAAAAAAAAACTGCATGGCTATTTGCCAGCTGCCTGATTTTAAATCTAGTCCCTTCAGTGGAAAATGAAATTGAGAACAAATTTCAGAATTCTAATTGGAATCTGTCCCCTGCAGGGAGAAGTCTATTTTTAATGTTTCAATACATTACCCTGGAGAATTCTGGGAACCCAGCCTGTGTTCACATTTCATGCCAGGGAATAAAGTGAGGGGGAGGCACTAGTTTGCCTCCTAAGGATGAAGCCCACATTATCCCACAGGTCTCCATTTCTCTGAGTTTGAGCCTCAAAATCTACTGAAAGTACAAAGAACAGATACCCTGCATCCAGCCGAGGAAGAAGACGGGGGAAGGAAAGAAAATTCCAGGGAGAAGTTGAAATAGTGAATTTTTGTTCTCTTGACATTAAGAGCCTCTGTCTATTCTGAAGAGAACTGATTTGTGTGTGAAACTTTGCCAGTGGAGTTAAGAGGAGTCCTAGCACAGAGTTTGTGGGAGGAGAGAGATGATGCATTTGGGGAGATACAAGCAGGTCATGTTCAATGTTTATGACTCTTGGGTAGATGAAAAAACCAGTCTTTCCTGCACTCAACAGTTTGATAAAGTGCTAGAAACATCTGGGTGCATTTATCACCTTTCAGAAGAAAAAGCCAACAAAAGGTGGGCTAGACAATTCCAGTTTATGGAAAACTGACTTGGCATCTCCCCCATCCCAGAGCCTTGAGCATTTGAGTCACAAAATGAATGTCCAACTCACTGGTACCAACCTGGTGTCTGACACCCAAATTATTTAAATTAGTTGAATTCAGATAGTTCTCAGGGGTCCAGAATGGCTCTCTGTGAAAGATGCCCAAGTTCTCTGGTGTGTTCTCACTTTTACCTGCCACTCCCACCTCAGAAATAAAGGGCAGTCGATCCAGCCCCTGAGAGTTCCAGGAGAAAAGAGGGAAAGTGATCGGTGGTATGTGTGGTCGGAAAACCTACAACCGCAGCCAACACGGGGTTTTCAAGCAGAAGTGGGCTCTGTGCATCAAGAGTTACGGGGTTGGTAGCATTTTCCCACGACTGTGTACTCCTCCTGAGATAAAATCCGGTCCTTGCTTTTCAGTTTCCTCCAACTCATGACATGCTCCATGCCACAAGGAGGCCATTGGTCGTGATCAGTCATGTCATGAATAGGAGGGGGGTGCTTCTGGGTTCCCTGTCTCCTACTGATGACTGAGATAAAGGATAGAGGACAAGAAAATTCTTGTTTGTCTTGAAAGTGTTTGCCTCGAAAGCGTGAGGACACCAATTGATCTCTAGAATCCACAGTGTGTGTATGTGTGTGTGTGTGTGTGTGTGTGTGTGTGTGTGTGTGTGTGTGTAATCCAGGCGTACTGGTGCTCGATGGTAATTCAAGAGCCACTGCAGGGGGATGGGCAGATCCCCAGGGCCACTAGCTATCCTGTCACTCGCTATCCTGCTAGTTTACTTGCCAAGTTCCATGCCATCGAGAGACAAGGTGAGGGGAGAGGGAGAGAGAGAAGAGAGAAAAAGAACAAAGAGAAAAGAGAGAAGAAGGAAGGTAATCAGCACCTGAGGTTGTTTTCTGACCGCCACACAATGGCCTCTCACGTGAACACACAAAAGACAAGTCTATAATGATAGCGGGATGGATGTTCTTTCCAATTACAAAGGTTCTTGGAGAACACAAAAGACAAGAAAGAAAAAGAAAGCATTTCACTCTAACTGATGTGCTGCGTTCCTCTCTGAAGTCCCCTGTGATATACAGTTCTTGGCAAACAGGCAGAAGGAATGGATCTGAAAGATTTATGCCTCAGGGACACTGAGTTAGTTACCTGAATGAGAGCAGGGGAAGAAGCAGGCCGGTTCCTCCCACCAACTGTTACTTACAAACACTTTCCACATAGCCTAGGGCTGGTTAACCCAGAGATTTGCGACAGCTTGCCTCTTCCAAGCTAAACACCGGGATCTGAGTTATTAACTCCAACTAATGCAACTGCCTTGAGGAATCCAGGGCAAAATGAAACTTACAAAGGAAAACACTTAAATGTGGCGTGCAAAAGACTGTGGGATTTAGGGAAAAACTCCTATTTGGAAGAGATTGATGCATGTGAGAAAGCTTTTCACAAAATCAGTCCCCTTGATATGTCTTAAGGGGCCATGTTGAAGGGTAATATAGATATGAAAATGTTTGCTTGGCTGGTTGGTTTTAAATTTACAAGTGACATTAAACAACCTCACAGAAAGAAACAAAGAAGAGGGGACATCTGGAGTCTTGGTTTCATGCTGCTCACTGATACAGAGAGGAGGTGACAAGGACATAAATTCCAGACTGTGTTGTGGTATGTCACAAGGACAGTTCTTTGTTCATAAAGCATTCTTTCTACCGCTGGAAATTTCTTCATAAAACTTAGGAAACCAGCAGAGAAGGTGTTGCTATACACCACTGTTTATGTTCCACATGATACCATAGGTTGACAACCTCATCCATTCTGTAGAGAGCCAGTGAAAAGGTAGGTAGAGGACTGAAGAATTGATTCAGCCATTAAGAACACTAGCTTCTCTTGCAGAGGACCTGGGTTTGATTCCCAGCACCCACACTGCAGCTCACGACTATCTCTAACTCCAGTTCCAGGGGATCTGGCATCCTCTTCTGGCCCCCATAGGTACCAAGCATGGATGTGGTGCAGGCAAAAACATATATGCATAAAAATGAATCTCAAAAAAGAGAAGGAAGCGAAGGAGGGAGGAGGGGAGAGGGGTGGTTAGCAAACTAGGAAGTATTTTTCAAATCAGTACTGCATGAATTTGGCACTAGCTTCCAAATCAACCAGTGCTTTGGTCTAAGCTAGCTGTGTTCCAGAACTATGAGAAAGAAATGCTGTTTGTGGCACCTTGGTACTGCTTTGTGTGATAGCCAGCCCCCCCAAGCTAACTAAGACAGAACTACTTAAAGAATGAGAGAGCATATGGATTGAATTTCCTCAGTAGAATCTTGAGAGTTACTTATTACCCTGAATATCACTGTGTTTTCAACTGAGTCTCATCAATTCCCCTTTGGATGTTAGACCGCATCTAGAAAACAGTGAGAGACTTGGTGTTCCTATGGCTTTGGGGCATCTTCAGGGGTAACAGTTGTCCTTCATAAAAGTGACCAAGCTAGTTATGGTGTTACAGACATAGTAGAGATGTGATATCCATGTGTCTGGGAACCTGCCACCCTTCCTTTAGGACATACTTTTGTACTAATGAGTTATTAGAGTCCAGTTGGAACAGGCTAGTTCTAAGATAGTGCCCACGCTATTTGACTCCTGGCACATGTATTGCTATCCTTTTGTGTGTTAAGTGTGTGTGTGTGTGTGTGTGTGTGTGTGTGCACGTGTGTGCGGCTAGGACTTGTTTCTAATATGAAGTGTTGCAAATGTGATGTGTGTTCATTTCCTCATTAGATGTAAATTGTGTCTTGTTTGTACATGCTCTCTAGTGCCCTGTAAGCATGCATGTTTGTTGCTTGAGAGGCCCATCTGGCAAGAGCGTGCGTGAGGGTTAGCCAGTGAGGCTTAGGTTCAACACATTTCGAGAAACTAAACTGTGTGCATTTGTTCCTTTCATGTTTCTGTGATCAAATTCGCCCGCATAAACAACAAAGAGGGAGAGCTGACTGTGGCTCACACTTGAAGGCTCAGTCTGTCTGTCCATCCCTGTGGGTCAGGGAGAGGCTTGAGGCAGCTTCTCAGTTCATATTGTGGCAGAGGAGGAAGCAGAGATAATATTTATCCAAGGACTTTCCTCCAGTGACCAACTTTTCCAACAAGGCTCTACCTCCCAAAGATTCCAGAACCTTCTACCAGCTGGAGACCAAGTGTTCAAAATATGAGCTGATGGGGAGTGGGAGTATTTCAGACTCGAATGATAAGATCTGCCAACAGTCCCACAAACTCTGGAATGGAACCACCAAACTTTCAGACAATATCCTGACTTGAACTGTCAACAATGGCAGGCCTTTGCAGGCAGTGCCACTAAGTTGCCCCTAGACACTGAACTGTAGCTATAAGGCAGTAAATATGCATTCCTATATACTAGTCGGTTTCTGGTGACTTGTTATATAGGCATGGGGAGCTAATATGTCAGTCTAATGTACTTAGATCATTTTGGAAAGCCTCGGAGCTATTCCAAATAGCTCCTTTAATTTCTTACCCAGAGGACTAAATTATTATCTCCCAGAATGAAGTGTTTGTTCTAAAACCAAATAGCCCAGATTACCCTCAGCACAGTGGTTCTTGGTCCTGGCTGCTTGTCATCCCCATGCAGAAGGTGTTGCGTTATTCTGGGTGTGGGAGCCAGGCCTGCAAGCTGGGTAGAAAGTCACCTTTAGTCTGCAGCTCTTAGGTGTCCCCAGGAGGCAGCTATGGTGGAGATCCCCTCATTAGAGTTATATTACATCATTGTCTGGCCTTCCCTGGTGACAATTTTGTCCTCTTCTGTGCTCAGAGGTCTGGAAATGCTGACATCTGCTCCCAGGGTGCCCAGCTTCACGATTAAGACACGTTTTTAATAAAAGAAAAGCTCTGTTTCTGTATCTGGTTTAGATTTTACCACTTTATTGGACAGGAAGACACAAAATGCCAGGCCATGTGGCTCATGCCCAGCCATCTGGCATCTAGAGATTCATCTCACAGGAACAGAGGATCCGGCCAACTCATGAACTCTTAATAGGAAGCAGAATTCATTGAAAGTTCTGATAATTGAAAAGCTTCATTTCACTTCCTTTTAGGGGTCTCTTTCCAGGTCCTTAATAAAAATTAAAGTAACCCACAGATAAATGGGGCCTTTACTCCTCTGCCTTGTGAAGGAAGCCGCCCCTGGTGGCAAAGCTAACCAGTCTTACAGATGCCAAGGGAAACCATGAAGACAAGTAGGAGAAGGAAAATGAGATTTTTGAAGCCCCACCCCCCCACTCTGAGAGAAATAAGTGTCAAGGCAGCCAAGAGGTGACTTTTATGTGCCCTCTATACATTAGTTATACAAGACGGGAACTGATGGTGTGGATTTATGGATGTTTGGATAATCCTTGCCTTTGGGCAAGCTGGGAGCTAGAAGGAGGCTGGATCCTTGTGCACATAACAAGTATCCTTAGGTGGTTGGTGGCAATCCAGCTGCTGTGTGTACCGAGTTCTTAGGATTTGAATTTAAAATGTGCCCCCCCCCAGGTGAATGTGTTGAATGTTCAGTTCCAGATGCTGGTACTATTCTAAGAAGTAATAGACTCTTTAGGAAGTAAGGGTTGGCTGGAGGGGTAGGTCGGTCCCACAGGGCATGCCTTTGAAGGTTATACTCAACGCCTGGTCCCTTCTCTTACTCTGACTCCTGCCTGGCATATGATGAAGAACACCATCCTCCATCTTCTTCTGCCATCATGATGTTCTGCCCAAGGGAATGGGGCCAAGCAACCACAGACAGAACACTCTGGAACCAGAAGCCAAAATCCATCTTCCTTGCTTGAGTTGCTGACCTTACCTTATACACTCTTCTGGAGCAGGGGTTTTTCTTAATGTTGGCAGCCAAGGGGACCCAGATTCCAGGCCATGACCCCCATGACCTTGGCATCTCTGGTTGGGAATAAGACAGGAGGCAATTTGAGTGATGCTTGGATATTTAGACAGAAGAAAGAGTTGGGACAGGGTACCAAATCCAGTCATCCTTAAAAGATTGATTAACATCAGAAATGGGCAGGCAGTAAGGCCTGGGTGGGTAGGGGATGGACTGAAGGAGAGTTTTAGTTCTTCAGGACAAAGTAAGGTTTCCACTTGTAAAGGTTTCTGTGAGAAGGGTCTTACATATAAAGAAGCAGGTTAATTAACATGTGACCTATGTACATGGCTAAGGCAGAACGGTAGGGCATATACGGCTCATGCTACCCAACAATGGTGACTCTTTCCCTGGATAAGAGAGTAGGACCTGCTTCCTGTGTGACCTATGCATCCCATATTACAATAGTCAGGTCCCTTCTGACCCCTAGGTAGCAAGAGGATGGGCTGGGTGTATTCTTGTCCTGCCTGCAATTTTCTGTGCTTAGGACCCACTTACTCAGAGGGTCTGAGTTCTCTAGAGGTGAAGGGAGCCATTTTCTGTTGTCCCCTCTGAATCTCTCCAGTTCTTCTTCTGAGGTGCAGCACGTGGCGTTACTTTCTTTGCCTTATTTTTTTCTCCTCAAGTATTTAGTTAATGTTGTATCATGTTGAAGTTGTCACAAGTCCTCCTCGGGGAATTTACAAATTAGTGAAGTAAAATGTAGTCAATGCTAGCAATTGAGAATGTCCCCCAAATGTCATAGGACCGTGGACGAAGCAGTAGTAGATTCCACTGGTCTAGGGAAGGTTAAAAATAGCTTCTCTCATTAACCTTTCTGTGAAAGTCATTTCTTTCACAGTGGTGTAAATATATTTCCCACTACTGATCTGGGTATTCACAAAACTTTGTCATCTCAGCCATTTGTATTGTTGTCTTTCACTACATTTTTTAAAAATGACTTTTGCAGGAGAGCTGTCTCAACCCCCCCCCCCCAAAAAAAAAACAACTTTTTACAAAATTTTCCAAATGGCTTAGACTACTTATCTCTCTCTTTTTTTTCTATTTTGTTTTTTGTTTTCTGAGACAGGGTTTCTCTGTATAGCCCTGGCTGTCCTGGAACTCACTTTGTAGACCAGGCTGGCCTCGAACTCAGAAATCCGCCTGCCTCTGCCTCCTGAGTGCTGGGATTAAAGGTGTGCGCCACCACGGCTGGCCTAGATTACTTATTTCAAAACTGTAAAAACTCAAAGAACTGTAACTGTGGCTATGGGGATTAAGAGTCATGTTCTGGAGTCTGGAACACAAGTGGGATTTTCTCACTGATGGACAAAGAGAATGCAAAGGGAGAGGGAAGTATATGATATAATCAAAGACGTTGGGTTCTGGGTGACTTGCATGGGATCTGGCTTAGGTTGAGGATGTATATTGATAGTGTGGTGGCTAGGCTTTGATTGGCAGCTGATTTAGATTTAGAACCAGGATAGAGACACACCTCTGGTTATGTCTATAAGGGAGTTTTCACATTGGGCTAGTTGAGGTGAAAAGGCAGTGCCCCGCCCGTGGACAGCAGCACTCTACGGGCTAGTGATCTGAACCAAATAAGAAGGAGACGGTCTGCCAGGCTCCAGCATTCATAACTCTTGGCTTCCCAGCAAGGATGCAATGTGACCTGCTGCCTCAGGCTCCTGGTGCTGTGCCTTCCCTGGCATGATGAGCTGTACCCTTAAGCTGTAAGCCAGAATCATCTCCCTCTTCCTCAAGCTGGCTTTGTAAGGGATGTGATAACAGCAATAAGGAAAATGACAAAAACAGAGGGGAAAAGGCAGGAGGATCTGGGCTGATTATTTTTATTGAATATATATATATATATATATATATATATATATGTATATATATGCATATATATGATATTATTTTTTTAAAGATTTATTTATTATATGTAAGTACACTGTAGCTGTCTTTAGACACACCAGAAGAGGGTGTCAGATCTCATTATGGATGGTTGTGAGTCACCATGTGGTTGCTGGGACTTGAACTCAGTCAGGACCTTCAGAAGAACAGTCAGTGCTCTTACCCGCTGAGCCATCTCTCCAGCCCATATATTATTTTAACCATTTAAAATTATATAATTAGGTGAGTTTTGATTCATTTCTATGATGTTGTCCAAACATCATTATTGATTCTAAAACTTTTTTTCATGACATTTAGGATAATCCTAGAACTCCATGCACATTACCACAGGGCCACACCCACAGCTTCTAGAACTGGTTACCTTCAATAGGAAAGCTGAACCCATTCTCCATTCACTCTAGCACCTGGCAATCATCAGTCTTCTCACTGTCTGCGTCACTTCTCCTTTCCTTCTGGAACCCCCACCATTTGTGTGTGTGTGTGTGTGTGTGTGTGTGTGTGTGTGTGTGTGTACATGCCTGTGTGCTGATCTACTTGATGGTACCTATAAATCCCTTAGGCCCTATTTTCTTTCCCCATAATCTTTAATTTCTCTGTTTGTGCCTAGAGAACTAATCTCAATTTACTTATCTTTATTCTCCCCCCACTCAAACATGTCACTAAATTCCTCTCATGAGTTTTTCATTTCAGTTGTTGTAACCTTCCAACCCTAGGATCCATCTTCAATGCTTCCTCTGTTCTCTTTGGTAGAATATTGGCTTCTTGGTTTGTTTTATTGTTAATTTACTTTATCATTCCTAAATAATATAAAACCCACATTCTCCTCTTAACATTGCTGACATAACAGCCTTAACTCCAAGGCTCGTGAAATCAGTGTGAACGTTTTTTGGCAGTGTACACAAGAGCATGTGTTTTAGCTACCTTCTTAAGAGCTAGGAAAAGTAAGCCCAGAATGGGTTCACAGACCAGTGAGACATACCAAGAGATAGCCTTGTACCATGATGCTAGGAAGTATCTGACCTCCTTACCCATGAGCATGCCTTTGAGTTCTGTCTCAGATACAGTTCAGCATCAGTACCATAACCCCACAGCAGCCTTAGGGTTTTTCTTGCTCTGTATGCACTGACACTGGTACAAGTCTAGGAAGACTGAGAGCGCATCCCAGTGTTATCACAGGACTTTGCTTCAACAGGGCTCGTGACCTCTCTTTATTCAAGGGACTCTCTGAACTGCCATCCATCTTGAAATCAGTTGAAGTGCTATGACTCCCTGCAAACAGAGACTGAAATCAGACTTCCACTTGCCAGATCTAGATTGACTGATGTCAGTTTTAGGGTTCAGTTTGGTGCTTATTAATCAGACCATCGTTTCCATCTGTGCCATTTCATGACCACTTGTTTGGATAATGTTTTGGGCCTGATTCCTTTCACAGCTAGCACACTCTGTCTCCAGACATTCAGTGTGCTATGTGTGTTCTGTGCTGTAGGGAGTATTTCCCACAGCATCTCTGATCTTTACATCAGAGGATGCCTACTTCTGTGTTTTCCAAGGATGCCAGTACTCAGCACTTTCTTTTTCTTTTTTTTCTTTTTTTTGGTTTTTCAAGACAGGGTTTTTCTGAATAGCTCCTGGCTGTCCTGGAACTCACTTTGTAGACCAGGCTGGCCTCGAACTCAGAAATCCTCCGCCTGCCTCTGCCTCCCGAGTGCTGGGATTAAAGGCATGTGCCACCACACCTGGCTTACTCAGCACTTTCAAAAGGAGATGCGTTCCAGAGCTTATATAAAAAGTAAAATAAAACAACAATTTTTAATTAATGACTCAAGTGAAAACTTAGGTAATTAGTAACACCAATCACATTTTAAAAATTTATTTTTATTATCTTATCAGTATTAATGGAGTTTTTCCTTATATGTATATCTGTATACCATATGTATGCATTGCCCATGGAAGCCAGAAGAAGGTATCAGATCCCCTGGAACTGGAGTTATAGATGGTTTAAGCTGCTGTGTGGGTGCTGGGAACTGAACCCAGATCTGTTCTAAGAGCAGCCAATGCTCTTAACTGCTGAGCCACCTCTCCAGCCCATGGCAGTAGCCACATTCTAAAGCTAGCGGCTTCAACTCTTTCCATTACAGAAGAAGGTCCTACTGGACACCACTGGTCTAGAATTGCATAACTACGCACATAGGCATTTTATTAACGACAGTTTTGTTGTTACTAGAATTTGTAAGTTTAAGCATTGGTTGGTAAAAGCTAGTGTAATTGTTTAGCAGTGGTCGGGGAGATGGGAGGAGGCGGGTAAGATAGGAAAAAGAATGTCTTGGTGATACATTGCAAATCCTGTCAAGCTCTTCTTTTTGAGAATTTGAGAAACTGTGTAAGAAGGGAGCTTTGGCCATCTGCTGCCTGAGAGCAGACATCTGGACTAAAATCCAATCCCCAGAGGCTGAGGAGGCCATGAGAGGCAGAAGCTGCAAGTCGGCCCTTAGAGAGATGCCGAGTTCACTGGGGACCAAAGGGCAGAAGCAAGATAGTGACTTCAGGGAGTACTGGGCCATTGTGGACCCCGCTTGTGCTTGGGGATGTTAGCTTCCTTCTGGTTTTGTCCTGGTGTGAAGAGGTCTGAGAATGTCTGCAAGATAAAGACAGGAGTCCCCAGTACTGAAGATCTGTGCTTAAAGAGGAGAATGTTGGAAATTAGGTGTTTCAGTCTGTTTTCTGTTGCTATAACAAAATACCCAAGATGGTGATTCATTAATACAAGGTGATTTACCTCATGGTTCTGGAGACTGGAAAGCCTAAGGGCATGGTACTGACTATCTGGTGGCCATCAAAGCATGGGAGAGGGCATCACGCATTGAGCCATGCAGCTCTCCCTGCCCCCAACCACTCTTCCTGCTTGTATAGCTCGCTGATAATGCCACCACAGGGAAGGCACTCTCATCTCATCAACTCCTAATTTACCTTCAACATATGAGTCTGAGGTTCTTTACGACACACTTGACATCATCACAGGGAAAGGGCAACTTACTGACCCTGCAGAAACAGGCCTCCCCTTGATGGTGGGAGACAAGGACAACAGCCATCCTAGATGGTGTGGGTGGAGAAGCACACTGAGGAGGGGTTATGGTTGCTTTGTAAATCTGGAGGAGCAGGTAACTCCTCTGTGTGGGAGAAAGGGAGATGCTTAGACTTTAAAAAAAAATTAAAAGATTTATGGCAAATAGAGAAAGCCAAAGACTCATATGGGGAAGAGTGAGGCAATTATAGGCAACCTACCAAATGGTCTCTTTCCAACAAGCTTGATCATGTCATATTTATGTATGAAGTCATCGGCTCGTGACTTCTGTATACCTGTGTATCACATACGATGACTGACTAGTCACCCTCCCTCATTCCCCTTGTCTGATAAACTTCCTTACTGTGACACACATTGGACCTTGCTGGTAGCAATTGATAATAAAAGGTGTAAGGGATACACAGGGCATAAAAGAGTATGTGCACATCTGAATGACAGCCCAGTCCTCCAGCTAATCTCAGGGCAAGGAGACACGATTGTCCCCATTCTACAGGTGAGCAGAGGTAGAGAGAGGGCTGGCTCACTGCATGTATAGCTTACACCTTAGGCCCTGAAACTGTGATCCCTGTTGGAGAATAGGAATCATTCTGTCTACTTTATAAAATTATTAAGAATATTAAATGAAATATCCTGTGGGAACAAACCTAATACGAGCTGGGGCGCGCTGTTGTTTTTAGGGGAGAGCTGTGAGATCAGGGTCTTTCTACACAGCTCACACAAACATCAAATTAATGATTCTTCTGCTTCTGCTTCCCAAGTGTAGGTTATAAGTGTGCACTGCTCTACCAGTTTAAAAAAAAAAACCCACAGACTATGAATTGTTGATTCTGCCATATGATTGGAAGTCATCATGATTTGAGTTTAGGTTTGTCTCTTCCAACTAGATAAGTCTTGTGCTCCTGATGCAAGGATTCCAGTAACTTCTACCAGGCCAGAGTCATACCGTACTATACAGCCCAGTTTGTTTAAAACAGGTGTTTAAAAATGGAGTACAACAGAGATGGTGTCCTGAATGGGAATCCACCAAAGGTGTGGACATTCAACATACTGTAGGCTTCATCCCCACACTTGCTGTGGTCCACACCTTGCCAGAGGGACATTCCTGGAGACTGTCAGTTAAACAGTCTATGAGTCTTTAAAGAGTAAATAAGTCTACCTGCTTTTTTGCTTACTATGCGATTTTGGAAAATTCATTTTGTCTCTGGTACCTTGAAGGGAAATAAAGCAATAGCCTGTACTTCACAGAAGGTGCTAGGACAGACTGGAGAAAATGTGTCACGTCCCGAGCGATGCTTGGAGTTGGCCTTTTACGGCACATTAAACATTTCACTGGGATGACTGACAGGTGGCAAGGGCTGTGGCGAGAGGAGAAGGCAGAAGATTATGGGGCCCAGGGAAGTCTCCTTTAGCAAGACTTCAGTGCACGTCTGAAGACATTGATTAATGATACCACTTGTCCCTTGGGAGCAGCATAGCAGGAGCACAGGTGTGCTGAGGGATGTGAACCTGAGTGGGAGGGAGACTCGGGCCACATCCATCAGGGAAGAGCAGGAGATCAGGCTTGACCGATCTCCTCGGTGTTCTAGGGTCACTCCAGCTATCTCCCCAAAGGCTCTAAATGACTTTTCCAGGCTGAAGCTGGAAACCTTCAAGCCGCCCCGATCCAAAGACACACTCACTTTTGTTTTAACAGCCGTTGGAACCACTGCTCATGTTTATTGGAAAAGCAGAACATAAGGCATCGGTGGCTTCCACAGTTCTCTGAGTCCTGACTCGATCACCTCTACAAAACCACTTTAACTTAATGTTCCCAGGGAGAATTAATGAGAAGGCACACCTATGTAGCATATTAGGAATAGCTCTGCTTGAAGAGGCTGAGTGGGGGAGAGGGGATGAAGATTGGTCCCAGAATAGAAGTTCCTTCCCATCATGCCCTGTCGAGCCAAGGGCACAGACTTATCCCCACCCCTACCAATACTCATGCGACAGGAGGGACTTCTCACCGAGGCCTGGACTTCCTGCAAGCAGAAAGGCAGCAGAGTGACAGTAATGGCCACTTTTATCAGCATCATATGTCTGGAATGGGTTCTGGGTGGTCGACAGTGTAGAGCCGAAGGATTCTTTCTATTAGTGGGACAGTGTGGCAGGTTATTAGATCTAGAGGGCCACCATCAGAAGCGATGAACCAGCAGCCACTCCGCTGACATCTTGGTAACACAGCTGGGGCATGATCAAACATGGCTGTGGGAGGGATGGTGAGAGAGCACTCTTATTGATTAAAAGAAAGTGTCTGTTATGCAAATACTTCTATTGGGGCACACGTAGACCTTTTATGAGAACCTAAGCTCTGTGTGTGTGTGTGTGTGTGTGTGTGTGTGTGTTGGGGCAGAGGCTTGGAGGTTGCATAGAAGCTTGGGTTAGAATCCCAGGACAAAGCCCTCTGGGAGCCTAGAGTTTACTGAATCCCTCCAGGCAGGGAGATATATCTGCAGAGTAGAAAGTCTCAGTGTGTTGGAGTCAGTGACCTTAAACTCAGAGCTATGGCAAGCTTCGCTAACACAAAGTTAAGACTCCACAAAGTTAAGTTGAGCTTAATTCCAATCTGGGAACATGAGTGATGAAATATGGTATGTCTATAAAGGCAATTACTCTTTAGATTAAAACATCCTGTAGGGAATCATGTCAGCCCCGAGGAGCTGGGGTTGGAAAACAGATATAATTTATCTTTACCAATTACTAGCTACCTCAGCTCCTCGCCCAGTTCCCTTACCTGTAATGAACTCATTAAGTCTTAACATCCTTCAGCTTTGGGAGAAATGCTGACTGAAGCACGGGTGGGTGCCCTGAACATTTACACGTAGACACCATTTCTAAAAACATGAGAAAAAGCAGAACATTCCAGAACACTTTAGAGAACACGCATGCGTGTGCCAACCCTGGTTGCTGAACCTCAACACCAACTCTCTTCTGAAATAAGAGAGTCCTGTGATATCTTGGTGTATACCGAGGTTCTAGAATGTTCTCTTCCCAGTGAAGGGACTCTCTTAGAGGCTGAGGGCCAGACTCAAGATCCTATTGCCTTCCGGTTTTAAGGCCCTTGTGTGGCACCAGGACAGAAAGAGGATATGTGACACATGGGCTCTGAAGTCAAACGGCCAGTAAGGCCAGCACCCAATGGGAAAGAAAGCAGGACATGCCACTTTACCCAGTCAGACTCTACCAAATGCCTAACAGATATCTACTATAATGTTTGAAGTAAGTGCATATATAGAGCTTGCGTTTGTTCTCAGTCAGCCAGCACAGGCAAGGCGGGCCTGCATCCACCTGCACCTGCTACCCATGCAGATAGGGGGCGCGCGCGGGCTCCCGGCCCAGAGCGTTGATGTGCTGCTGAGCGCTGGAGCCCCCTAGCTTCTCATTGAGTTTTTGGTTCACCAGCTCCAGATGGCGGCTGTTCTTCCGAGCCTGCCTCAGAGACCTCTTGACCTTCTTGACCCGCTCTCGGAGCTGCCTGTTCCGCTTCTCCAGGGTGGCCACCTTCTGCTGCAGCTTCTTGACATGGTCCTCTTCCTCAAACAGGGCCTTCTGCACCGAGGAGCACATGAGCTGAGGGCAGAAACAGTACAAAGGGAGGGGTAGGTGAGTCTCAGAAGGTATGAGCCAGGCAACGGCCTTCTTCGTCCGCGTGGGAATCCTGCCTCAGATACAAACAGCATCCCCACTTTGCTCGTCTTTGCAGGAATTTTCGTTTAAAGGATATTCTAAATATTTGTCACTGGCGGCAGGAAGGAATGAGCTCCGTCCTATAAATCAGTAAGCATATGCACAAAGAAATGGAGTAGTTCTCAGGGAGGAGCCATAATTGTCTCTTGAACATGCAAACAGATGCTTAGCCTTGCTTACAAAGGTAAAAGCAGTTTAAAGCCATGGCAGGTTATTATTTTCTGCAGGTTTATGGGTGGTGGGGGATAATAAGGATTAGACCTAGGGCCCCTAGCATGTAAGCAAGTCTTCTGCTCCCAGCTGCATCCCCAGCTTTCTTCTGACTATAGACTACCAAAGTCAGGATGTGAGCAGCAGAACTCTACTGGACAATGTGTAGAACCCCATAAAGTGCAGATGGACTCTGTCAGCATAAAAACTGTGCATCCTTTGCCCTAGTGATTCTGAGGCTTCATATCACAGAAATACACTCACATGTGCAAACCATTGGGTATACAAACACTGTACGCTGCTTGTTCCTTCCTTCCCTGTGGGGTGGGTGTTGAAGATTAAACCCAATGGTTTAATCTCAGAGCATGCTAAACATGTGCATGGCCTCTGAGCTGTATCCCATCATTTGTTATTTGAAAGGTGACTTAAATAGTGCTCCAAGCCTGTGATCCCCGCACTTGTAAGGCCGAGCCAGGATCGCCTTCCACTGGCGGTAAGACTGGGCTAAACAAGACTGCCTCCAATATGTATGTTTTAAAATGTAAAACCAAACACAAGGTTTCTGTTTTGTTTTAAAGAGTTGAAAACATCTTTAAAATGTCCATCAAAAGAGACCTGGCTCAAAAAAATCACAGCAGGGCTGAGAGCACAACTCAACCACAGAGATTTGTCCAGCAGGCACAGGATTACAGGAAAGTAAATCGTTACATGACTGAAGAGCTTTGTCTTGTGTCTTTAAGGGAATAACGGGCTCTGTAGCAAGGCATTATAGAAAGCCCAGTGCAGGATGATGTGGACGTTGTGAGAGGAGGGCTATAGCATCTGATCCCGTATACCTATGCTTACACGTGTGTGTGCTCTTTCTGAGAGAATGCACAAGCGCTGTGTCCCGGGAGCAGAGGGTTCAGGAGTGTGGAAAGACTGAGCCTTTTCTCTTTTCTTTTCTTTTCTTTTCTTTTCTTTTCTTTTCTTTTCTTTTCTTTTCTTTATTTAATGTATATAAGCACATTGTACCTGTCTTCAGACATAACAGAAGAGGGCATCAGATCCCAATACAGATGGTTGTGAGCCACCTTGTGGTTGCTGGGAATTGAACTCAGGACCTCTAGAAGAGCAGTCTCTGTGCTCTTAACCACTGAGCCACCTCTCCAGCCATCTTTCTGGGTACTCCTTGAGTCTTGTGCTGTAAACTGGATCCCACTCTCATAAGGAAGTAAGAGGCCTTCTCACCACCACACATCCTCTGCCCCTACCTGTCATCCATTAGCAAGAGCTGTACTACCAAAAGCCCGAGCATCACTGGCCTCTACTTAGAAATTGAGTCTTCCATATCTGCAGGATCTGTGTGTGTGTGTGTGTATGTGTGTGTGTGTGGGTCCTCCTCATCACATTCAACCAACCATGTATCAAGAAGAAGAGGAGGAGGAGGGGGGAGAAGGAGGAGGAGGAAGATGGGAAGAGGAGGAGGAAGAGAAAAAGGAGGAAGAGAAAGGGAGGAAGAGGAGAAAGAGGAAGAAAAGAAAGAAGAAATAAAAAGAAAAATTCTGGAAGTTTCTAAAAGTATAATTTGCATGTACATGCTAAGAACTACCCTGAATCCACACGAATGGGGTTTAATCTTCCCCAGCTATAGCCCGACACCATCTCTCAGGCCCTTAGTCTGTCTCTAACACCCATCACTTAGGACATGTTCCCTGTGCTTTTTTTGCGTACTTTGTAGGGAGACAACTGATCAGTGCCTCTCTACTGGGACGTGTATAGACTGTTTGCCAGAAGCCAGTGCAGTACAGCGACTGTCTATACACGTTGTGTAAGGTGTTCTACATCATCCACAGGTTCCTGTACACAAACTCAATGCCACACTACACATGATGCACAAGGAACTTCAGCATCTGCAGACTTTGATTTTGGAGGAAGGAACCCAGTGCCCTTCTTGTGCTGAGGGAAGAGTGTGTTCATCTAGCTCCAGCCGCTGCAACAGCGGTATGGTTAAATGGGTAGCCTTTTGTGGTGGTTTGAATATGCCTGGCTGCAGAGTGGCACTATTTGGAGGCCTTGTTGGAGTAGGTGTGGCTTTGTTGGAGAAGGTGTGTCCCTGTGGGCGTTCAATTTAAGACCCTAGCTGCCCTAAAGCTCCTAGCTGCCTGGAAGCCAGTCTTTTCCCAGCTGCCTTAGGGACAAGAGGTGAAACCCTCAGCTCCTCCAGCACCATGTCTGCCTGGATGCTGCCAAGCTCCCATCTTGACGATAATAGACTGAACCTCTGAGCCTGTAAGCCAGCACCAATTCAATGTTGTCCCTTTTAAGAGTTGCCTTGGTCATGGTGTCTGTTCACAGCAGTAAAACCCTAATGAAGTCACCCTCAGGCCAGTTGTCCTGGTTTCTCACCCTTCCTTTTCTGCTTCCCAATGTTCTCACATTAGGCAAGTTTCTTGACCTCAGGGTGGTGGACTCTGCATAGCACCAGCCACACTGGCTCTGGGACTGGAAGTTCTGTTTCCAGCTTGTTGGAGTGTTACAAGTAGACAGTCCTCAGCTGACTTTCTAGAACCTGCCCTGGGTTACCTCCCCTTTCGTCCAGCATTTGCAGTTAATGACTAGGTGTGACACAGGACTAGGAACTCCAGGGTCCCTCATCCTATCTTGGAACATGTCTGAAGGGACATCTCAGCTTCACAGCTAGACGAGGGCCCCAGTGAAGTTGGAATTATAAATAGCTTTACCTTTTGACTGGTCCTTTATCGTCTCTTGCACTACTGTCCCCAGGCATGCCTCTAATGACAAGACTGTTGGAGTAGATTTGTTGGAAAGTATTCCACAAACAGGAGTTTCTTTTTCTTTTCTCTTTTCTTTTCTTTTTTCTTTTTTCTTTTCTTTTTCTTTCTTTTCTTTCTTTTGTATTATAGATGTCTTTTAAATTGAATTGAACTTTTTTTACTTAGTCACTTTAGATCTCACTCACTGCTCCCCTCCCGGTGTCACCCCCTCCCACAGTCCTTTCCACAGGCAGGAGATCCAGGGGACCCCCACCTGCTCAGAAACAGGAGTTTCTTAAAGAAACATATATTTGAAAAGCATAGTTCTCCTCTTGGGAATTCTCACTTTGGGGGGGCAATGATGGCTAGAACCCAGGAGAAGATACTCTTGCTTGCTTGCTTCTCTCCTCTCAGAGTCTCCACTTCAGGAAGCCTGACTGGCCATCCACAGTTTTCTCACATGTAGCATAAAATTAAACACTAGGGTTGAAAGACTTAATGAGTTTTTTTCTAGAAAGCTTTTGGACTCATGTCTTGACACATATTAAAGTCATTGTCATCCAGTAGTCAAAAATACAGGGACGTGGTTTAAAATTGGACCTTTGTGGTCGGGTCCTCCTACACATCTCCAGTCTTGCTAACAGTTTGTGCAACACAAGCTTGACCACAAAGCATGCCATCTCCCAGTCCTTCCACCAGCTCACTGTGGTCCTTCCCAACTCCAAGTCTATGCCTTGGTCTCTCTTCTTAGAGCACCAGTCTTCTGCACCGCTCTCTGGACCTTCTTAAAAAGACAAGTCTCACATAACCCAAACTGGTTTCAAAATTAGTATGTAGCCCAGGCTAGCTGTGAATTCCATGATCTTCCTACCTCAGGACCTTAGTGCTCGGATTCTAAACATATGTCACTATAACTGTCTGGCAATCTCATAAGCCCTCTGTGGGTCTGCTTTCATGGGGCTACCTAGACCATGCTCTCTCTCCTGCAGTTATTCATACCAGAGATAATGAATCTCCATGTCCTTGGCAGATCACAAACTTTTCAAGATCTAACTCAGCATTGACCTGTGGGCTCTTGTTGCCTAGCAATTTTGGATATATGGAAAAAAAATGAGCCAGTGTTCCAAAATTGTCATTTTAATCATTTTAAACTCCTAGAATGTCAATGTTTCAAGGAAACCACATATGCAATACCACCCTCTTCTGGCCAAAATGACCCACCCTCCCCAATACACACACACACACACACACACACACACACACACACACAAAGAAGAGAAAATTTGTACAAGAACCTCGAGGAACTCATACTATTTCTATCATACATGTGTGAGTAAGTACGACCTCTACATTTTAAAATTCCATATGGCTAAGTAGCTAGGAGAAACACTTTGTATCCATTCTCCTTATATTGAGGTCCTTGAAGGAGTTACAGTAGATGTTTTTTCAAGAACAGGATAAAAGAAGATGATAAGCAGTGTCTACCAAACCAAGAGACCCAGGTCTTTCCATTTGAGCAGAATCCATTAGTGCGTTCTACACTATCACATCAAGGAGGAGTTGAAGGGATCATGAGACATGAGCTATCACCATGTCCTAGGTCCCCAACATTCCTAGACCCAAGGGCAAACAAGTCCTTATTCTACGGACTCCAGGGCAAGAAAAGCACAAATAACACAGGCAGCCAAGAATGCCCTGATAATGACCTGAAGAAGGCAAGATGAATCCGAGAGGCACCAAGCTGTCTTGGGGTTGGGGTGGGTGTAAGAAAGGTAGAAATGACAAGTTCCAAAGCAAGGGTAAATGTATTTCTTGGTGAATCATCCTGTGGTCCTCACGGCTTCTCCTTCCCCAAGAGGAGCAAAGAAAGACATCAAAGGACTCACTTGTCCAGTGCCAGCAGTAGCAAAGCCATAATCCAAGACTACTGTCACACAAGTCTTTCCTCTTCAGCAAAGATGCCATGTGCATTGAGACAATATCATGACATAATGAAGCTGTTGCCCATAAAAGCTAAAGTGCTTCTCCTGGATTCTAGCCATCACTGCTCCCCCAAAAGTGAGAATTCCCAAGAGGAGAGCTATGCTTTTCAAATACATGTTTCTTTCAAATACTCTGTTTCTGAGCAGGTGGGGGTCCCCTGGATCTCCTGCCTGTGGAAAGGACTCTGGGAGGAGGGGGTGACTGGGAGGGGAGCAGTGAGTGAGATCTAAAGGGACTAAGTAAAAGAATTCAATTCAATTAAAAAGACATCTAAAAAACAAAAGAAAGAAAAGAAGAGAAGAGAAAAGAAAAAGAAACTCCTCTTTGTGGAATACTTTCCAAATGAACTCAATCTCTTAACATTTTCTGGGAAAAAGAAAAAGAAAAAAATAGAAAAAGCCAAGATGTGCTATGTGCTCATTTCGCTTTGAGGTCCTTTTTTCAGTAATTTGAGCTGCAGAGGCCGGGCTGGGCTGGAACAGGTACTGCACTGTAGTCTTTGAAGAACCAACAGGTAAAGGTCATGGGAGGAGCCCAGAAGCCACACCCCCAGCCTATCCCTGCAGAACCCTGGAAGCCACACCCCCCACCCTATCCCTGCAGAACCCCCAGAAGCCACACACCCCCAGCCTATCCCTGCAGAACCCCTGCACTTTCCCCAGGCTAAACTGGGAAGAGGACTCTCCAGCTAGATGCCTAAGCACCTCCACCTGGCCTGTGGCAGAGTTTTATCTGGAAGTTTCCATGTGGCTGAGAAAATGCCTGATTTGGGGCAGATGGGCAAACTGCCAGGAGGTGGAGATTGCTCTCTGACTTTTAACAAGTTAGGCTGAGGTCGCCAGGCTTCCTTCTCTTTTAAAGTTATGTCTTTCTAAAGCTGAAGAAGTAACAAGCTAATTATAGATCAACTTTTTAAAAGATAAGTAAGGAACCAAGACTGGATGGATGTTTAGTTGGCACCCCTCAAACACCAAAGGACCTTGCTCAGCTCCCCAGATGCTAAGTAAAAACCTAGGGGCAGAGATGCACACTTATAACCTTGGGGTTGGAGAGACAGAGATAGAGCATCCTTGAGCCTGGCTGGCCAGCTAGCCTAGTCGGATTGGCAAACCCTGGGTCTTAGGTCCCACTAAGATATCCTGTCTAAAAAGAAAAGGAAAAAAAAAGGTGTGGGACCAGCTAGGTGACCAAGCCTGACAACCTGAATTTTATCCTCAAGAGCCGCAAGCTGGAGGCCAGAATATACACATATTATATGAATGTTAAAAATAATAAATTACAGTAAGATAGAAAATAACTTTAAAAAGGTACTCAATGTTGACCTCTGGCTTCCACATGCATGTGCACAGTGCACACGGCTCATACACACAAGCAGGCATACGTGTATACTCACACACGCAAAGAAATCCCAAAGTGGACGGTTTAAATCATCTGTGAATGCACTGTTGACATCTCACTGTATGCATTCCTACGGTTGGGTTTCTGGTCCAGGAAAGTACCTAAAGATTTCAAGCAAAGCTGGAATCATGCTGTTATTACATTGCCTATTCTAATTTTTCCCTGGAATTTTATCAGGAGTATTTTGCTATAAAAGTACCTTTTATTTGCCTGAGGTTAATAATTGTCTCTGAGGGTTACTGCCTCACTCCGCTAACCTAGGCCTAATTCTGGAAGCTTCTAGCCTCCATACAATATTATCTAGGCCTAGAATATTTTCAGCCTCTGAGACTTACTGCTGAATAAACTCTCCATTTCTAGCTCTCTCTGAACTCTGGCTGGCTGGTCAACCTAGCTATTCTGGCTCAAACTACTCTCCAAGCTGACTGATTCAGTCTGGCTTCTCTCAGTTTCTCCTGAATTGCTCTGCTTGTCCTCATTCTAACTCCAGCAATATGTTCTAATCTTCCTTCTCATTCTCTGGCTCATCCTGTCTTCACCTGTGTCTAGCTTGTTCTCTCTTCAACCTGTCTCTGTAAGACTCTCCTGGGAAAACTGACCCCTCCTCCTTCCTGCCCTACCTCTCTTTCCTTGCCTCCTGAGAGCTGAGCAGCCCTTTCCTCTCCTCCTGAGAGCTGGGCAGATCCTATTTTGTCAAGTCTTTCTCTGATTTGTCACTTTGTCTGCCCCTCAATTAGATATCACTTTCAAACACGGGTCTTTCCTTCTACTAACTAACTTTACCTTCATCCCTTCATCATTTGGGATTAAAGGTGAGTACTAAGGGCATGTCTGTATCCCAGCCAGAGGAATTAGAGATGGTTTCTAAGGCTAAGCCACACCACAACAAGAAACAGGTTCCCCCCCCCCCCAGTAACCAACACAATCTTGGGGTTTACAGTGTGGTCAAATACCCTGCAACATTTTCCAGATGCTGGTCTGCATATTTCTTTCATTGAGTATCTCAATAAAAACAGGTGTAGGAAGCATTGCAAGGCTCCCAGTAACTAGTCAGGAACCCTTTCTCCTTATAACCATAGGCTGAGGAGAGAGAGGATTATGGAATTAGTGCTGATACATCTTTGAGGCCAAGTGATCTTGATGCAGCCATTTTGGTTGCCCACCTCCATTGACAGGACACACCTATGTGTTCCTTGTCTGAACCTCTGTTTGGTATATTCCTATCTGGTTTTCATTTTCCCAAGGAGCTCAGGGGCTGTGAGGTTTTATAGTCACAACCTTGACAGGGTGAGAAAGGGTATCCATGTTACAGTCTAGAATCATCTACCCCTTCCAAATTAGTTTAGCTTTCTTAGACTCTTTCCTTCCCTCCCTCCTTCCTGCTCACATCCTTTTTGTTCTCTTCAGCAAACAAAACTAAACAAAATACTTGCCATTGTGTGCCTGGGCAATGTGAAGGGTAGACTTGCCATTGTGTGCCTGGGCAATGTGAAGGGTAGACTTGCCATTGTGTGCCTGGGCATTGTGAAGGGTAGAAGGGTTTCCTGGGTTTCTTTGTAACACACTGGTAAGCATTGTATCTAGCCAAACAAATATGGTGTGTCTAAAAGTCACTGTTTCCTAGTAGTGGGCATAACAAATGTGCTCCCTGAGAGTGTCTTTCTGCACAGCTGCTTTCGATTTAAATAACCACCTACAAGGACAAGACAATGTGTACTTTCTGAAGTATAAAAAAACAAAATGACTGTCCAAAAGTAACAAGATAGACAAATAGTTTGCATTTTAAACATCTCATTCCCATTCTTGGGGTTCAAAATGAGAAGGAAGAGGGGGAGGATTTTTTTTAAATGGAGAGTAATCTAACTATGGCCTATCACAGAATCTTGCCCCGTGTGAGTAAAGTTTTATTAGAATACACTGCATATTATCTGTGGCATTTATTGTTCTACAGTGACAGTTGAGTTGTTGCCACAAAGACCTTATGGTTCATAGGCTTAAGATATTTACTATCCAGTTCTTCATAAGGCTAGGGAGCAGGAAGCCTCTAAGACCTGACTCAGGAGGGACAAATGGAGGTGAAAATGTGATAATTAACCACTGGATGGATTGGGAGGGGAGGTGCTCGACAGCCAAGGAATGAAGGAAAGACAGGAACAGACGAACATTTTAATCAGAGCTTTCTGGGACCTTGCATATCCACCTCTCACCCCCACAATTACATTCATACCACTCTGGAACACTGACATGTGATTTCTGTGGGTCACAGCCCAGAATACCAGTAATCTTTGTCCGAAGGTCATTGCACTCCAGCCCAATGGACTGTGGCCAATTTCAAAAGTCCAGATGGAGATGTAAACTTTATACAACTTTAAACTGTAGAAGGTCTAAAAACAGTAGCCAGTACAGGTCAGGATTGCTTCACCATCTGCACTACAGGGGCTCAGCTGGCCTTGGCTCAGCTACCCACAGTTCTCTTTGGTCCTTGTGCAAATCAGTTAGAAAGTTAGCCTTGCTACATAATTTAACTCCAGAGAGAGAGAGAGAGAAAGAGAGAGAGAGAGAGAGAGAGAGAGAGAGAGAGAGAGAGAGAGTCTCTAAGCTGAGCCGAACCCACAGTTACTGGGGAAACACCCAAACCTTGGAAGTGACAAAGAGGGCAGTTCTTCTGAGGACTCTCTTGAGGGACAGCCTGAGATGCCAATGACAGCATTTGACTTGTTGATGGCTCCTTTGCTCTACCCAAAATCAAAAGTGTTGCTTTCTCTGTGCCAGGTGCCCAAGAAAAGAAAAGGCTGTGTGACCTGAAGGCAAGGTGTGTGGGGAAGAGGAAGGCGGCCATGGGGTTAGGTAGAAAGTCATGAGAGAGAGAGAGAGAGAGAGAGAAAGAGAGAGAGAGAGAGAGAGTTGGAGTGAGAGTTATCTCCCATTGGTCTGAGTAAGGAGGCCCAGGCTCAGTACTTGGCCTGTCTGAGTTCATCCCCAGGCCCCACCCCCAGTTCACTTAGCAAAGGAAGGAACCATTAAACACCCCTGATAAAAGGGGGGCTTCAGAGTTGGGCAAAACGGAGACTGAATCCTAGTTCATAGGATTTGACACCCTATATTGATATTTGTTACTCTGTGGGACCTGTCCCATCATCTGATAGTAGGGCCTTAGTCAAAGAATCTGCCTTAGCAAAGTTTTCTCACACATAGAATAGCATAATAACTCCATTGTGGTGATTGAATAGGAATGCCCCGCCCCATAGGCTCATACATTTAAATGTGTAGTTATTAGGAAGTGGCCCTACTTGAGAGTGGCCTATTAGGAGGTATGGCCTTGGTGGGAGAAGTGTGTCACTGGAAGTGGGCTCTGAGGTTTTAAAAGCTCAAGCAAGGCCCAGTGTGTCTCTCTTCCTGCTGCCTGTGGATACAGATGTCTTATATGGTGGCCTATATATATATATATATACCACCATGTTCACTGCCATAATGATAATGGACTATGCACTTGAAACTATAAGCAAGCTCCAATTAAATGTTGTTTTAAATAAGAGTTGCCATGATTATGGTATCTCTTCACAACCATAGAACTTTAACTAAACCTATTTCACTGAACTTCCTGGAAGATTAAGTTGGTTAATATATTCAGTTTTTGACGGTGCATCTGACGAACAATAAACTCGACCCTCACTGATTGAAAGCTCTTCTCAACCATAGTGGAGTCTTTCAATCACGTAGATCTTTGCAAAGGGGTTTCTCTATTGGCCCTTCTTCACATCTTTGTATAATTGATAACATCCTTTGGGTTCTCCAAGTCTTTTTTTTTTCCTGAGTCACCTCCTCCATGAGGCCTTCCTGATTCCTCCAGGCAGAGCCCAGTAATCCCTCTTGAATCCACTTAAGTGCATCGCACTGTTCTCTTACGGTTCAGCTCACTCTGTCCCAGGCCTCCTAGGCCTTGAGTTAAGATCTTTGTATCCAAACACATAGTAAGTCCTTGGTGACTAATGGAAGGAAAAGTTTAAAGTTGAAACAGAAACAATGGTTTGAAACTAAGCAACCAAGAAAATGATCTTTCCAGTGTTCTAAGGGGTCCCCCATCACCCTGTGAGTCTCTTGACTCCCAATTATGTTTAGTAATTTTGACTTGTTCTGACTGTATTTGGATTGATTTTTAGGATTTCTGAAATTAATAACTTTTCTTTTTCTGATCCTGCCTTGGTCTTACTTGGTTATTTTGTACATCCTCATGTGAAATCCTGTAGAAGCAGGGCATGTTGGGAATGAGAAAAGAGCATTTGAGGGGGAAAATGCTGGATTTCATAAGACTTCGTAGTATAGTTAGCTTCAGTAAGCAACTCAGCTTAACATATGGTCTTCTGAAGAAACCTTCCATTGAGGAACATGGCTTCTGGCCATGTGTGTGAATCATTGTCTAGATTGACAACTGACATGGGAGGGTCTAGCCCACTGTGGGAGGCAGCATCCCTAGGCTTCACTAGGGCTTGGTCTGTGTAAGAAAGCTAGCTGAGTGTGAGTGAGCCAATTAGCAGTATTCCTCCATGGCTTCTGCTGGAATCCTGCCTTGATTTCCCTCAATGACAGACTACAGTCTGGTAGTGAGGGCTGAAATAAACCCTTTCCTCCATTAAGTTGCTTTTAGGCATGGTGTTTATCACAGCAACAGAAGTCAGACCATTCAGGATCATCATGTGGAAGATAGTCTTGGGGTGGAGTGCCAGGTGCCTTAGGATGAGGAGGATGGGAACAAATTTAGATGGCTAGGGTTTGAATGCTAAGAACAGGGGAGGCTGGGCTGCTGGGAGTGAGTTCTCTGTCAGAGTAGGATGGTTCTTCCTATCTATGATAGTTACACGGATGATAGAGCTGTGTCTTTGTTACTATAAATCTCCTGCAAAGTGTTTCCCAAAATGGGTTCCACAGAAGACTCACCTCACTGGGTGGCTGCATGGTCAAATATAGTCCAGAAATGATGTAACTCATGCCTACTTCTTTGATAGAATAGTTATTCACTATCTGAAACTCCATCTTATGTCAAGAGTAAGCAACCCTGCTAGGGGAAGGAAATGCTGAAATCACAGATTCTTGGGCTAGAAGGATGCTCAGCTCTGCAGTGGAGAGAAAGCGGGTCCCACCTGAATGGAAAGGGGGGGTCGTTTTACGTTTTTATTGGTTTTCCAGGAGTTCACTCCAAAAATTCAGCATCACAGTAGATGGAATGCGAATCTAGTTGCAAGAAGCCATTTAGATGATGGCCTTGGGCATTCATTTGCAGTCTTCTCCGTGACAGTGTCAGAAAGACATTTTCCCCACTCTTGTTGCCTTCTGAAATATCATCCTCCCTTAGCCAGTCACTCCAGCTAGTGCTTCTTTCTATGGCAGCAACAAATGTTGCTCTATACTACAGATTGGCTGATGTGGTTCACCCGTGGGAGGGATGGCCTCACCCTCCCTGATCCTGGAATCTCAGCTTTGTGAAGATCTGATGGTTGATCCTGCATGCGTGCATGCCGCTATAATACCTCACACTGAAAGGGCACCACCATGTAGTTTCTTTAAAACCCAGCGGATGACCTTGCTGCTGCTGGGATAAGAGGATCTTTGTTCATTCCTGCCCTGGTCCTCGGTGTACTGGCCCTGGATGAATAGGCTACATTTGAGCCATGGGTGGGCTCCTTAAGCTCCACCCTCTGGACTACTGCTGATGTCTAAATGATGCTCATGCTTTGACCTCAGTGGAGGAAACATCCATAACACACAGACACGTTTTTATGCTCCTGAATTAAGACAGATGGCCCTGGAGCTGAAAGTGGCAAAGGACTATGTTGGAAAGAGCTGTGGGGTGGGGGTGGGGGTGGGGGTGGAATGTCTAAGACTTTGATTCAAGACTTGCACACACTCTAAATGTTCCTTCCTTTCCTCTTTTTCCCCTCTCCTCCCTTCCCTTCTCTTCCCCTCCTCTCTCTTCCCCACCATTCTCCTTCCTCCCTTGCCTCTCTCCCTCCCCCTTCCTCTCCTCCCACCTCTCTCTAGCATGTGAGGGATGGATATTTAACCATGTGTGGGCATACAGACATCAGAGGTCAATATGGCTCCCCACCTTACATTTGTGACAGGCTCTGTGACTGAGGCTCACCGATTCAGCTAGACTGGCTGCCAGCAAGCCTCAGAGATCTCCTGTCTTCAGCTCCCCAGTGCTGGGATTAGAGTGTGAGTCTACACATCTGGTTTCTAGAGTGCTAGGGTTCAAACGCAGGGCCTTGTGCCTGCATTACAAGCAAGTTACTGATGGAGTTATTACCCAGCCTGCCCTGCCATTCTTGCTAAATCTGATACTGCTGGGGGGGGGAGCAGGGGTGCACTGGGGAAGCCTTGGGGTCACTGCATGTTGACTGTGGTTATTTTAACACACTGCCAGACTCCGTCAATAATTTTATGTCCTAGAATGAAATCTCAGTTGATAATTCATTTGGTAAAAATGTGACTGGAAAAGTTATAAACAACAGATGACAAACTCAAAGGGACGGTGATAAATACTGCTGCCAATCCAAGGGTTGTCTTTCCTGGCATGTGTTGGATTCAGTCTTTGTAAACTGGAAAGCTTTAATAACAGGGTAAAATTTCCATGTGGAAAGCATTAGATTAAAGGGCTTTACCCAGCACATTTTTACCAGGAGCTTTTGGCCAGATCCTGTAGGGGTTACTGTCTGTCAGAGAAAAGTTACAATGTAAATAAGTTAACCTCTCCTTATATATAAACTTCCAAGCTATTCCTGCATACCTTTTTAACAGCCTGCTGTTCTATCTTCCTTACTGAATAAAAATATCAATTGTCAAAGAACTGGAAACTACCAGAAAACAGGGAAAACAAGCAATCTCACCATTCAAAGACAACTTTCATTTCTCTCGTAGTGTGATTTAAAAAAATGGCTATAAATCAATTAGTATTTTTATTTGTTAAATGATATAGGGGTATAGCTCCGTGATAAATGATTTGTCTAGCATGTGCAAGGTCCTGGGTTTGATCCCCAGCACTACCAAAAAATAAACTTTTATTACAAACCAGATTTATTATTCTTTGAAATATTTATCTGTATAAAGAGATAGATAGATAGATAGATAGATAGATAGATAGATAGATAGAGGCTAAATTAAGTTAATTAACTTGTATGATCTCTCATACTTAATTTTAGTAATGACAACATAAAACTTCACAGCCTTTTTTCTGTTTTATAAAAGATTTCTTCAGGTTATTTTTAACTATATGTACATGTGTGGGTATGTGGCCATGAGAGCAGATGCTAGCTTCTCTCTCTTCTCTCTTCTCTCTTCTCTCTTCTCTCTTCTCTCTTCTCTCTTCTCTCTTCTCTCTTCTCTCTTCTCTCTTCTCTCTTCTCTCTTCTCTCTTCTCTCTTCTCTCTTCTCTCTTCTCTCTTCTCTCTTCTCTTCTCTCTTCCCTCCATGAAGTTTTCCACAACCACAGTACTAATTGATAGCTAATTAGCAAGGGCTCCTTTCGGCCACCAACACTTAGTACAGTTGTCAATCTTCATTGTCAACTTCAACCGGGTTTAGATTTCTCTAGGAGATACACTTTGTCTGTGAGGTCACATCCAGAGAGTATTAACGGAGGAAGGAAGATGCCCCCACACCCGAAACTATGGAGGCTCATCCCAAAGCCAAGGAGCAGGGCAGGTGTACAAGAACGTTCCCAGTCCTCTGCTTCCTGATGTGTCCTGATGTGAGCAAGCAGAATCCCACTCTTCCTAACCGCCACTCCTTCCCCACCATGGTGGACTGTACCACCAAACTGTGAGCCAGAATAAACTCTCCCTCCCTTAATTTGCTTCCTGTTGGGGATTTGATCATAGTAATAAGAAAGTGACTAATAATCTTAACTTTTACCTTTTTAAAATTATAGCCATGCCATGAGGTACAGGGTGATACAACCAAGGTGGTTTTAATTAGCGTCTCTCTGATGATGAGTGATAAGAATGAGAGAGGTGCCCCAGCTCTTACCACTCTCTTCCTTGTTCCTTTGGGCTGGAAATCTCCATTCCTGGGGAAATGATTACTGGACTTTTGCTAAGGATTGGCTTGACTCTGCAGGTCACCTTAGGTTGTGGGAACGTTTTGACACTCTTCCTTCTTCCACTCCATGAATGGGGATATCTCTACTTACCATCTTGAATTGCTTTCATCAGTGCTGTGAGTAATTTTCATTGTAAAGATCTTTCACCTTTTTTGGTTCAATTTATTCCTAAGAATTTTATCATTTCTTGTAGCTCCTGCAAATGGGATTATTTTCTTCTCAGCTTAGGTAGAGTGTTGGTGTATAGATACACTACTGATTTATACATACCTTTCAGCCTCACTGGATTTATTTATTGGCTCAAATAGACTTTTTTTTGTGGACTCCAGGGCTTTGTATATCTGAAATGTCATTGCAAACACTGACAATTTAATGTTTTCCTTTCCAGTGGCTTTTATTTCTTCCTTTGTCCAACTGTTCTAGCCGTGACTTCAGTTCTGTGCTGAACAGAATTGGCTAGAATGGTTTGTGTTCACCTTTACTGACCTTGAAGGAAAAGCTTGACCGTTTCATCAATAAGTGTTTGGGGTTAGCTGTGTGTATGTTACACACACACACACACACACACACACACACACACACACACACTTTCCATATAAAGTATTGTAGCATGCAAAGTATGTTTCCTTATATGATTTTTATAATCCTTGTTTTGGCTGACTCTACCTACACCCACGTAAATACATATACATATACATATACATATACATATACATATACATATACATATACATATACATATATTAGAAGCTATGATCTACTAATATGAGAGAAAGACATGCAGTGTTTGACTTTATGAGCCTTTGTTAACTCACTGGATATAATTTCTAGTTCCATCCATTTCTCTGCAAATTGCAGGTTCATTTTTTTATGATTAAATAAGATTTCATTATATACCATAATTTCATCTCCATTCATTTCTTGATGGACATACAGGCTAATCCCATTTCCTTGCTGTAGTATGTGGCCTTTTTTTGTGTTGGGATATGTTCTTTGATTTATTGAAAATTTTTATCATGAAAAGACACTAGATCTTGCCAAACTCCTTTCTCTACCTACTGAGATGACCACATGAGTTTTGCCCTTCGCCCTCTTAATGTACACATCTTGTTTATGGATTTGTATATATTAAACCATGCTTGCAGCCCTGGAATAAATCCTTGACCATGGTCAATTTCTCTCGAGACATTTTGCATTTTTAAGAGCATTATTTGATTCTACCTAGTAACAATTGGTTGGGAATTACTCCTGGTCTATACTGTTTTGGCCAGAAAGAAAATACTTGATGTTATTTCAGGCTTCCAGAATAGTTCAACATTTTTGCCTAGCTTATCATTCCTGCACAATGTGCCGTGGGTACTTGAGAGGAATTACAATGTTCTTAAAGGTGAAGTGTGTCTCTTATAGATGACACACAGTTTGGGGTCTTTCTAGGTCTTTTTTTTTTTTAATCCTTTCTGTCACCATATGTCTCTTGATCACAGATTTTAATCTCTTTACATCCATGATATGTAATTGTTGATAGAGATAATTCCTGCCATTTGTTATTTTCTGGATGTGTGGCCCCTTCCTTTCTCTTTTGCTGCCTGCCTTCTGATAAGCTTTGGCCAGTGTTTGTTGTTGTTGTTTTGTTTTGTTTTAAAATCCCCTACTATACGTTGCATATCTACAAAAGTTTGGACTTTGTGGTTACAAAAAAAAACGTTTTATAGTTCCAATAGGCTATTTTAAACCAACCATTAGTCATGTTCCTAAAACTACAGTTTGTAGAGCCAGTATGGTGTTGCACACCTTTAATCCCAGCACTTGGGAGGCAGAAGCAAGCAGATCTCTGTGGGTTGGAGATCAGGCTAGACCTATTTGAGTTCCCAAACAGCCAATGCTATATATATAGACTATCTCAAAACAAACAAACAAACAAACAAAACCTACAGTTTCGTAATTGGGAGACAATTCAGTCAGTAAAGTGCTTGCCTACAAAGTCGAAGGACCTGATTTTGATCCCTAAATCAAATTACTATGCTGGGCAGAGACAGAGGAATCCAGAACTCACTGGCCAGTCAGTTGGTTTAGCCTAATTGGTGAGCTCCAAGTTAAAAAAAGACCCTGTATCAAAATAGGTGAAAGGTGTTCCTGAAGATGACACCAGAGGTATCCCTTGGCCTACATACCCATGTGCACACAAATGCACTTCCACACACACAACACACACATACATGCATTCATTTTAAACACTATAGTTTGAATACTCCCCATCCACATTTTATGTCTGTTTTTGTCTTTTCATTTTGAGACAGAGTCTGCCTCACTGTAGATCAGAGTGTCCTCAAACAGGCCAGGCTGGCCTTGAACTTCTGATCCTCCTCCTTCCACTCACTGACATTGCAGACATATGCCACCATACCCAGCAATCATGTTCTAATTTACATCTTTTTATATCATGACTTATTTGACACATTATTCCAGCAATTAATTTTAATTTTTTTGTCTCTTGAATGCTGAAGATAAGTTTTATATAATTTACATATTATTAAACTGTTAGACTTTTCTCAATTTGACTGTTACTCAACACTAATGTGTCGTTATACTGTGTTGGCTTGTTCCATCAGATTGAAATCCCTTTAACAGTCTTTCTAAGGCAGGTCTGGTGATGATGATCTCCTTAGCTTTGTTTGTGCTGAAGAGCCTTCACCTACCTTCATTTCTGAAAGGCAGTGTTGCTCGGTGGCTCCTCTCCTCTCTCCTTAGCACGCCATTCCACCCTCTTACCCTGCAAAGCTCCTACTGAGAAAGCTTGCTGTTCGCCCATTGTAATGTCCTCGAGGGAATGGCATTATTCCTGCTGCTTTTGTAATTTCACCTTTGTCTCCGATTCTTGACAGTTATCTTGATGTAGTCTCCTTTGGAATGGATATGATTGGACCGTAGATGAAGTACACCCACAATCCAAGCCTACTTCATAGAATCAAGTGCCAGTCTCTCCACCAGGCCCCACTGACCTTATATGCCTGAACATACATATATTGTTGTCTAGATTTGAATTTTTTTCCTAAAATATGCTTTATGATCTTTTCTGTCTTCTCATCTTTGAATTACTATAACTGACATTTTGTTCTTTGTAATGCTGTGCCAGAAGTTCTAAAACTTTCACCATTCCTTATTGATATTTTCTCATCTGACTGTATACTTTTAAATACCCTACCTTTGAGTTTATTATAGGTTATCTCTTCTACTTGATCAATTCTGCTGTGGTTTGTTCTCTTACACGGCTCCTTTCATTTATACTTCTTATTTCTAGAATTTTAAAAATTAATTTCCTTTGCTTTGGTCATTAATTGTTTTCCTGACTCACTGAATTGTTCACTGAGTTTCCTTAAGATAATTATGTGAAATCTTTGTCAGGGAGTTCACATGTCCCCCTCTCATTAGAGTCAGTTAAGTTTTCTATTGTTCTTTGGTATTTTCATGTCTCCTGATCCTTTTTGATTCATGTTGTTATATGTGGTATCTACACAGTTGAAGTAGATGAATATTCCAATCTTTGAAGACTGATTTTATCTGACAAAACCCTTCATCAGTAGCCAGTCCAGAGGTTTTGGGAAAGCTGGTCATGTCTGGATCTAGTAGGGCAAATCAGGTAGTTAGGTCCTTTGGAGATTGACTTCAGCCTATGAGCTAAAATGCCTTTGTGGGACCATCTTCATGGCAATCTCCTTGCCCCAGCTTCCCAGTAACTAGAGGGATGCTGTAACGAGAGAGATGAGCCTCTGATTTCATTTAGGCACTTCTGATGGTTTGTATATGCTTGGCCCAGGGAGTGGCATTGTTAGGAGGTGTGTCACTGTGGGTGTGAGCTTTATGACCCTCACCCTAGCTGCCCAGAAGTCGGTCTCCTCCTAACTCTCTTCAGAATAAGAGATGGGACTCTCAGCTTCTCCAGCTCCATGTCTGCTTGGATGCTGCCATGCTCCCACCTTGATGATAATGAACTGAACCTCTGAACCTGTAAGCCAGCCCCACTTAAATATTGTCCTTATAATAGTTGCCTTGGTCATGGTGTCTCTTCATAGCAGTAAAACCCTAACTAAGACAGTACTGTTTCCTTAGCTCTTGTGAAGTTATATTTTATATATGGAGAGTTGTTAAAATTGATGTTTCTATGAGAGAGATACATGCCAGAAAATCATATTGTTCTGTCTTATTTTTTAAAAATTCACCTCTCTCCCTCAACTTCTCTCCCCTTCTCCCTCTCTGTATGTGGGTAGGGGGTGCCTACCATGTGTCTGGGTAATGATCTTCCCCTTGTACCTTGTTTGAGGCACAGTCTCTCCTATTTGTTTCAGCACTGTGAAGTCCAGGATACCTGGCATATGAGCATGGGTGCTAAGAGCCCAAACTCAGGTTGTCAAGGTTGGATGGCAAGCACCTTTACATACTGGATCATCTCCCTAGCCCCCAGATATACTCCTAAAAAACACAGTGGTATCTTATTTGGGGGCTGGTAATTTTGCTCTTTGAAGTGTTTTACATGAAACCATCAATGACCCAATAGTTGAGTAGCCAAGTGACCACAGTTATTCATTTGGTTATTCCTTCATTTATTTAACTATACTCTCTATATTAGATTCTCAGGTTGCTTCTGCATCCTTTATTGATTTAAGTGGTGCTAAGAAATTTAACCTGCTATATTTTTTCTTTATGAGAATTATTCTTTTTTTATAAAATATTTATTTATTTATTTATTATATGTGAGTACACTGTAGTGTGTCTTCAGACACTCCAGAAGAGAGCATCAGATTTCGTTACGGATGGTTGTGAGCTACCATGTGGTTGCTGGGGTTTGAACTCAGGACCTTTGGAAGAGCAGTCGGTGCTCTTAACCACTGAGCCATCTCACCAGCTCTGAAAATTATTCTTTAAAATGGATACTTGAGGTTAGATTTGGTGGCACAGGCCTTTCTTTAGTCCCAGCATTCAGGAGGCAGAGGCAGGTGAGTACCAGGCCAGTCTGAACTACATAATGAGACCCTTCTCTAACAATCCAAAAGTTGATCAGTCAATTAGAAAGTAAAATAAGTATTTAAAGTAAAATTACTAGAAATAAAGGAGTTTTGCTTTATGTTACCAAGGTGTTTCTAGCAAATGTCCTTCTGATAAAAAGGTTTACTTTGTATGTGTTTCTTTTTTAAATTTTTCCTGTTGTTTATCTGGGTTCAGGGTTTGCAGTGCATAAATAAGTAAAGAACAAACCTGTGACTTGCTTTTATTATATCTAACACTCGTCCCTTCTCTGCCCTCTTGCATTACTGCTTTCTTTAGGATTCTCTTTTTAGTATTCCTACTAAGGTCTGACTGGACCTACTTTGTTCTGTTTAGCCATGGGCTCCTCTGCCAACACCATGTGGCTTTCATTAGTTATATAACATAACACGTGATAGGAAATTTTTTTCCAAAAAAGTTTCTTGGCCAAAAAACTTTAAATACAGAAGGATTCTATAAAGATCTTAAAATATAATATGAAACTTATATGGGGCCACACATATTTTGAATGATATGGTTCCACACATATTTTGAATGTATGAAAAGCCGCAGACTAATATTTGATGAGTGCAAAGTTATGCTTGAAAATTTAATTCAAAGTATATGTTCCCTCCAGTCGGCCCCCTGATCAAGATCTTTTTCCTAAATATACTCTTGATTCCCTCTTTCTCTTAGCACCATTTAGGAACTAAAAATGTGATATTTTATGTTCCATTGTGGACTTAACTTCTGGATGTTGTATTTTCGCCCCTCACATTATACACACACACACACACACACACAGATGTTTATTAAGGGGGTTGCCAAGGATAAGCCCTTTCGATTGGAAAAGTAAAAGCTTTAAGAACTTTAATTCTCATCATCAGTATGGGGGACAGATTAAATCATATGCACTATCCTGAATAGTACCATGTGCAGTTTAAAAGATGAGGGAGGAGACTGCTCCAATATATATTACCAAGTGAAAAGAGTCCCCACCAACCCCCAGAATCATCCATGTGATATGCCATTCACAAAAAAATGCACATATAACTAACTATATTGGGGTGGGAGTGGGCTATAATTTCTTTCCTGTTAACATGGCTGTCTCTGGGGAGGGGACTAGGACTTCAGAAGGAACTACTGAGAAGGGTCTTTTGACAGTCTCGGAACTAACATCGTGGTGATTTTACTGCAAAGCTTACGTCTCTCTAGACATGGTATGTCGACGCTGTCTTCACTTATGTGCACGGAAATGAGTGTTATGTTCAGAGTTTGGTCTTGGGTGGAGTAATACCCCCTGGGTAGCACTCCTGTGGCATTCTCCCAGGTGCCTCTTGGTTCCTTAGCCACATGCACAGGAAGGACTTGTCACCCCTGCACTGTGCCAGTGCATGAGATGGCCTTCAGCTCACAGGGACAAGTGCTGTGACTAAGTCCTCACCTAGCAGGGATGACAAATTTTGCAGTTGTCTTTTTTGTTAAACAGCCATGCTTAAGTAAGAAAGGAGGCTCGCCCAGGAGTGGGCAGTGAGTGAATGGGTGCCTGGTCACAAATGATGTCTAGACTTCCTAACCAGGAGTCACAAATCCTATCTAGCAGGTTAGGGTGGGTCCCAAGCAGTATGTCCTGTCTAGTGATAGAGAAGCGTTTGCTAAGGAAGCTGAGGCTTTGGGACATCCAGTTCACACCCATAGTCCAAAGCCAGCTAGCTGGATGGGAAGGAGGGTGCATTTAGAGTTATTGAGAACTGGCTGGTGAGATGAACCAGCGGTTAAGAGTCCACACGGTTCTTGCAAAAGATCCAAGTTCAGTTCCTAGCATCATATTGGGCAGCTCACAACTACCTGTAACTCCAGCTCCAGGATTTCTGTTGGTCTCTTATGGGCACTTAGTGTCCCCCCACACACACTGAAAAATTATTTTTTAAAAACAAACAAACAAACAAACAAACAAACAAACAAACAAACGATAAAAATGTTATTGGCCTGGAGCAGAAAGCTCCCCAAACTTAATGTTTTCTTCTGGTGTTAGGGATATAATATATTGAACATAACTATGTGACAGACACTGTGCAAGGATTTTGGATAATATTTTTTGATGAAATTTTGACATCCAACCCATATCATAGTTTGGGTCTTTTTTTCCTTATTTTATAGGTCAGACAGATAAAGCTCTGAGAGCTGGTAGCACTTACATAGCAGAGTACTGTGATAGCAAATAGAACTCAGACTTGCAGACCGTCTGTCATAAAAGGTTACATCTTCATGCTTATAAACTTCACGGTAGGTTGACTGTCTGCGAATATTCAGGATCATACAACGAGCAGGATTCTCAGGGATGGAGGAACACAAGGCTAGTGGTCTCATCAGAGCTCCCTGGCTCTCAGCAACGCACACAAACATTCTCCTTGGGAACCAACTCCCCTCCCAACTACTCGCAAGAAAAACACTCGAAAACTACACGTCGGGATCTTGGCTGGGGACACGGTGGTTTTACTCTCCCAACATAAAAACTGAAAACCGCCATTCCAGATGACTGGCTTCTCATTTACTTGTATAAACCCACTTGCAAGCAGTCTGAGCATTCAACTTAAAATGAATTAAGGAGACAACTTAAGTGTGGGAGGATGTCAGTCAGAGCTTTTAAAAACAGAGTTAATGAACATCAAATTCCACTGTGGTCCAACAGCGGGTGACCTTTTGACTCGAAAATTTGTATGTCCCTGGGCTGCAGCTGCCTCTGTGCTGGGCTTCTGCCCCCAAGGTTGCCTAAGCATGTCTGCTAGAAGAAGGTCAGCTCCAGCCCCAGATTCCTCTGAACTTGAAGGAGGAATCCCTGTCCACAGCCAGGCTCCACTGACTAATGGAAAAGCCCACGTCTATCTTTTGGGTGGTGTTGGGGAGGTTTAAAAAAGATTTATGTTATTTATATGAGTACACTATAGCTGACTTTAGACACACCAGAAGAGGGCATCAGAACAGGTGATTGTGAGCTACCGTGTGGTTGCTGGGAATTGAACTCAGGACGTCTGAAAGAGTAGTCAGTGCTCTTAACCGCTGAGCCATCTCTCTAGTCCATTGTTGTAGATTTTTATGATGATAAGACTACATAACAGAAAGCTTATCTTCTATTCTCCCTGCTTATACAACCAATCCCTGGCATTCTCTTCCTTTTGCCAGCCTATACTGGCTTTGTTTATTGCAGTGAAATAATCAGTCCAGAAAGTGTAGCTACCGTTCTATCCATGCTTAAGTACACAACTGAATGGCGCGCAGGACACTCACACTGGAACACAGCCCTAGCTGTCATCCACCTCCCATGCCTTAACATTTACTTCCCGATTACTCCCATACATCACTAATGCACCTGCTTGGCTTTTCCTTCCTTATAAACTGACTTTCTCTTCCAGATACTATGTTGCTTTCTAGCATAATTCTGTGTTGTCCACTAAAGTTGATTTTGGCCCCTGCCCACCAAGTAAGCACAGGCTCCCAAGTTGTCTCCTTTCCCCAAGTGTCTGCACCTCCCTGAGACTTGGGTAAGAGCTTCTTCTCCAGCAGGATCATAAGCCGACACCCATGCTGGCCAGCATGCCTTCCCCTACTTTGATTACTTTGTCAGGGACCCCGTGCAGTGGTCAGAACTCTTGGTTCCTTTCTTGGCAGCTGTGTATCCTTGGAACTTACAGAGCCTATGGTTTGCCACAAAGTGGAGTCGCTGATGATCGTTAGTCTGATTGTAAGAATCAAACAAGTATGCAGGCTGTGGAGGTGGCTTGGCTGGTCAAGCATTTGCCCCACAGGTATGAAGAATCTTGAGTTCATAGCCCCAGAGCCCATGTAAAATGCCAGGCATGTTGTTAGGCAGATACATGGATCTTCGTAGTTCATAGGCCAGTGAGCAATGCTCAGGGCCAATGAGAGACCATTACAAACAAAAGGTGGGAGGTGCCTGAAAACCAACTCAGGGCACTGCTCTGTGACCTCTCCACTTACCCACACCCACAGGTATTCACACAAATGAACATGTACACACACACACATGCAACTACATATTGGCACGCATATGGTTGCAAATCCATTGCTCTGCACTCTAGAAGCTGCCCCATCCTGAGGTTCTCTCTGCCAGGTCCCTCTCTTTCTCACTTCCTCTTCTCTCCAACCAACCCTTCCTCACTCCCTGGAAGCAGCGCCTTCGGTGGGAAACCGGAATATTTAAGTTATTCCAGGATGTGGTACGGAATCAGAGCCAGGCTCGCTGCTGTCTGACTCCTAACGAGCTTCCGTGTCTAACCTCTTCCCTGTGGCTGAATCTGGCGCAAAGTGCTGACTTCGCTGTCACGTCTCCTAGTTTGGAATGTGCAGAAGATGCTTCCCCAAATACCAATTTACAGAATGGAAAGGGAGCCTGGTGCCTTCAGGACTGGGGAGACAGGGTCTTGTTCTAAGAATTGCCGAGTAGTTCAGTTTACAAACTTACAATATCCTCCCTCTTCCCTCTCCACTGAACCTGTGAGATAAACACACACACACACACACACACACACACACACACACACACACCCAAAAAAGCCCAAAAACAAAAACAAAACAAGCCCTTGATGAACTTGACAAATGAATCGTTTATTTTTGAAAGTTGGTCAGGGAGAAGAAGGCCCTCTGTATGCTCTGAAAGCCTCACGGCTCAGGAAAACAACCGTGTAGACAAAACCAAACTGAGATAAGTTTCCCCAGACTCCCCATGGGCTCTCTGTCTGTAAGCTTAATTTTCTAGAAGGAAAAAGTGTCTTAGTGATGTTCCCTGCTTGGGGACACATGCCGGCACACTGGGGTTATGTCATGTTTCTGTCGGATGCCTTCAAAGGGGACTGGGCATGCTCCTCCTCACTTTGCTCTGCCTCTTCGGCAGCATCGCTTTGTCCCAGGCACCTAAACTACAGCCACACTGAACTAGTCTCGCACCCAGGCATGTTTCTGTACCTTTATTTGGATGCTCCTGCCCAGAACATCTTCCCATTATCCTAATGGTCCCCTCTCCAAGGCTGGTGTGATGCCATCTCTACAGAGACATTCCTAGATCCCTTGATGACATGGACTACGTGACCTCCAGCCTCCCTCGAAACCCCAGGTTTATAGAACTTCCTTTCTTGCATTCATCCACTGGGAGAAAACTGTTATATTTTGCCTTACACAGCAGATGGAGTTCCTTTCAGGATATGCACTGTGGCCAATGGCATCTTGTTCTCATGTTCATGTGTTGTGAAGAGTTGCATGAAGGCAGATGTATGTGGTGCCTGCTTTTAGAACCTTGATGTATCTGGAGGATATCATCCTGAGTGAGGTAACCCAATCACAAAAGAAGTCACTTAATATGCACTCACTGATAAGTGGATATTAGCCCAGAAACCTAGAATACCCAAGATACAATTTCCAAAACACAAGAAAATCAAGAAAGACCAACGCATGGGTACTTCATTCCTCCCTAGAATAGGGATTAAAATATACATGGAAGGAGGTGCAGAGACAAAGTTTGGAGCTAAAATGAAAGGATGGACCATCCAGAGAGTGCCACACCCGGGTGGTCCATCATATAATCAGCCACCAAATGCAGACACTACTGCATACACCAGCAGGATATTGCTGAAAGGACCCTGATATAGCTCCCTCCTGGGAGGCTTTGACAGTCCCTGACAAATACAGAAGTGGATGCTCACAATCATCTATAGGGCAGAACACAGGGTCCCCAATGTAGGAGCTAGAGAGAGTACCCAAGAGCTGTAGGGGTCTGTAACCCTATAGATGGAACAATATGAACTAATCAGAACCCCCAGAGCTCACGTCTCTAGCTGCATATGTATTAGAAGATGGCCTAGTTGGCCATAATTGGGGAAGAAAGGCCCTTGGTCTAGCAATGTTTATATGCTCCAGTACAGGGGAATGCCAGGGCCAAGTAGTGGGAGTGGGTGGGTAGGGGAGCAGGGTGGGGGGAGGGTATAGGGGACTTATGGGATAACACTTGAAATGTAAATGAAGAAATTCCCTAATAATAAATAAATAAATAAATAAATAAATAAATAAATAGATAGATAAATAGATAAATAAATAAATACATGAACCTTGCCTCTATGTCTGAAACTTTCTGGGTACTCAATGATCTTAGTTAATGCTGCACACCTAAGTGATGCTACTCCAAACATACAGCCTTTAGATGAACATCACCTCCCCTGCTGTGTGTGTATCTCCACAAAAGTTGGTGAAGCTACCTCAATTCAGCAACCCCCAAACTGCAGTGGATAGATACACTTGGCAGTAGTACCAGGCACGCAAGAACTAATAGGCATTAGCATTTGTACACTCAGTTGTGTGCATTGAAAGACATTGGGTTTTTTTTTTTTTCTCTTTATTAGATATTTTCTTCCTTTACATTTCACATGTTATCCAGAGATTTTCCCTTACCCTCCCGCGTCCCCGCCCTGCTCCCCCACCCACCCCCTCCCACGTAATGGCCCTGGCATTCCCCTGTTCTGGGGCATATAGAGACTGTATAACCAAAGGGCCTCTCCTCCCAATGATGGCCAACT
>LR753326.1:91814-103006 GCA_902729485.2 Mus minutoides | reverse complement strand
TCCTGGATGGCTTTGTTCGTTTCCATCACCTGTTTGGTATTGTTTTCCTGTAACTCTCTAAATTTTTCCTCTATAATTGCTTCTAGTTGTTTAACTATGCTTTCCTGTATTTCCTTCTTATAGTCTTCCATCCTCATCATGACGAGTGAATTTATATCCATGTCCTGTTTTTCTGGTGTGCTGTTGTATCTAGGACTTGGTGGGGTGGGTGAGTTTGGATCTGGTGATGCCAAGTACCCTTGGATTCTGTTGCTTTTGTTCTTACGCTTACCTCCTGCCATCTCTAATCAAAGAGACCTGGCCTTGGTGCAGGCCAGAAGGGAGAGTCTGAAATGGTCTGGGCCTATCTCTGTCCTGGCTGGTGACTCAGGTCGCAAGGGATTGGGCAGGAACAGATGCTGCTTTCCACTGTTCGCCTTGATGTGTGCCTCTGCGTTTTCAAGGCCCCCGGTGTGCTCCACTCACCTTTAACCCCGAAGTGTGCCTAATGTCCTTGGGTTTGGAGAGTGCGCTGGCGGCCCTACCCGCTGCGTTCAGAGAGGGATGATGGCGGTCCAGCGGCGGGGGAGGTCCTAGCTGGCTGGGAGGGGTCCCAGCCTCTGGTTGGACTGAGGTCCTCTGTTCCAGCTGCTGCTGCAGCTGGCCACTGGACCCTCTGCGATTTCAAGGCCCCTGGTGCGCTCCACTCACCTTTAACCCCGAAGTGTGCCTAATGTCCTGGGGTTTGGAGCTTGCGCTGGTGGGCCTATCCGCTGCGTTCAGAGAGGGATGATGGTGGTCCGGCGGCGGGGCAAGACATTGGGTTTTAACGCTTAGAATCACCCTGACCTCTATTTCTGTGATAAGCACTTGGTATCATTAGCACAATATATGCAAGCTTCTAGATGAAGCCCTGAGTTTTTAAAGCTTTGAATTTCCTAGGAAGTTGTTAAGTAGATAAAGAATGGGACATTTCACATTCCTGAGTTTGTCTTTACCCTAATTTAAGACCCACAGTGCCAGGCACTGGGAGACCTTCACTACTTCTGAGCAGCAATGGATTTGCCATAGTCTTCTGTTACGTTTTGGAAAATGCTAGGCCTGTGGGTTAAAGGAGAAATCCTAGAAAGCTTTCTAACGTGAAACTCATCACCAAAACAGATTTATAACTGTGTTGCCATGGCAGCCAATCTGTCACGCTTCACTTAGCCTAAGAATATTGAAATGTTGGTGATTCTGAGAATAGCCCATGGAAAGCAGCCGGATGCAGAGGATACAGGTAGTCTGAGGTCACATCCATTTGTCAGCTCCAATCTTCTGCCTGTCTTCCGATCCCTCAAAATCCCTGACTTCTTCTGAAATGTTGTTGTAGTATCATGGGCCTTCATACCATAGCACCCACATGATAGCTCCCTTCTGGGCAAGAATATGTAGTCACTGGGTATCTGAGAGCTGGGGGGTAGCAGGGCTAGAAGAAAACTTTGAGGGACTAACATGAGTAGGTGATTCAGTGATGATTTAACAGTTCTTCAGTGGTAAACAGCCTAGGGTCATGGTCACCAGAGGTTTGAATGGCAGGGTCAGCCTAAAATTCTAGAAATATCTTTTGCTGAGGGGAGAGTGACCAAAATTGTTATTTAAGGGTAAACACAGCTCTGTAAGACAAAGGGACTCTAAGTGAAGCACAAGGGACCAGGAGAATCCAAGTAGAGACAGAAAAGCTAGGTATTTTAGAGAGGAATGTGAAGCGAAGAACCTTTAAAAAAAATCTAAACTAAGTCTCTGATTTGCATGGACTTGTCAATGCTAGTCAAAAATCAAACAGACAAAGCTGTAATGAAGGGCTACGAAGGTGGCTCAGCTGGAAAAAGTGCCATGCGAGCATGTGGGCCTGAGTTCAGATCCCCACCTCTCATCAAAAGCTGGGCAAGGTAGCACAATTGCTTGTAATCCCAGAACTAGTGGGTAGAGACAAGGTGGTCCCTGGGATTCACTGGCCAGTCAGCATAGCTAAAATGGGGAGCCTCAGGCCGCAGTGAGAGAGCATGACTCAAAAAGAAAGGTTGACCGCAGGCCTCCACATTCATGCGAACCCACATGTGTGCACAGATGTGCAGCTACACAAAAGACAGACAAAACAGAACCCAGATCTCATTCACCTCTTCCCAAGTGTTATTATTAAGAACCTTTAATTAATTGAGAACAATTTCAAACTCAGACCCCACTGACTTCATTCATCGCCATGGCGATCAGCACAGGGAACAAAGTAGTCGCTGCACCCAAACAATACCTAGCTTGTGAAAGGGGGACTTTATGGTTTTTAGAAGCAAAGAAACCACAAGATCCAATCGTTCCTATTAGCGGATGCGAGATTCTTCTCAGTCCTGTTTTTCAATTTGACTGAGAACATTAGTTTCTCGTGTATTTGTTAGCTTAGTGTGTATGCACGGGCAGATGGTACACATGTGGAAACCAGAAGACAAATGCTAGAAGCTGGGTCTGTCTGTCTAGCACATGGGCCCCAGGGAGCAGACTCAGGTTACCAGGCTCGGCAGCAAGCACCCTAACCCACAAGCCTTCTTGCTGCCCCTGTAGACTCTCTACAGAAACCAGCAGACTAGTAAAATGAACTTCTCATAGCCCTGCTCCGTATCCTCAAGAACTCTCAGCAGGTTGTCTTTCTTGCTTTGTCTAACCAGTGGCATATTTTTTGCTTGGGTATTTCCAAGCTATCATCTGTACATACTACATACATTTCTAAGGCATAACCTCCATACTACCATCAAATTCAAATTAGTAATGACTCAGTGTTAGCTAACACCCACACGGATGCCCTACAGATACTTCAATGAAGTTACCCTTTGGTATCCCATGGCTCTGTACCAAGTCCCTATACATGCCTAAGTCTGCAGATGTTTAAATTTCTTATGTAGGATGCTGGAGTATCTGCATATAACCTATGTGCAGTCTCTAGTGTCCAGTCAGTCATCTCTACATCACTTACAGTATAGTGGTACAATGTAAGTGCTGTGTAAATACTGATACTGTTTAGGGAATCATAAACATCATCAAGAAAGCCTTCTCACCTTCAGTCCAGAGTCAGCTTGTGAGTCTTTCTGACCTGTGATGAATGACCCCACCCCCTCGACCCACGGAATAACTAAGTCCTGCTGGACGGGGCAAAAAGGCTATTTGTGACTCAAAAAGGATCTATCTCTCCACAAGCAATTATAACCTCCTCACAGGTAAAGAACACTACATTGGAAGCTTAGAGGTTAATTCTCTAACATACATTCTTTGTTTCAGAAACACCCCAAAGGGATTCAAAATTACTTTGAAGGGCTTGCATCTGGTTTTCCAGTGAATCCATGAGACCTGTTTGGGCCAATTTGAAGCACACAGAACCCATGGGGCCTGTTAGAATCATCTGGAGCAGAAAAATTTGTTTTAAATTCAATTTCAAGTAAAACTCAATCTACATTTAAAAGGCACAAACAAGATATATAGGTTTTATCCATCTTAGACAGCAGGGCACGTTCATAAAAGTAACCACAATGGAGAAGGGACTTCAGAACCCTTCTGGGTCTCCAAGAGATGAACACTGCCAAGTCATAAGTAACTTATCTTACTTTCTTCTGACTTGGAGGCATGTTGGGGCATATGGGAGATGTCAAGGAATTCAGGTGTGTACACACAGGGCTTCCTTGTGTTGAGGCACAGCCAAGGAGGTGGCATAGCAACATTGTCCAAATATAACCAAATGTAGACAGACTGAAGGTTTGAGAAGGTAACTTGTGACTGCTTTGGCTGAGGACACAGAAGCTAGTCAGATGGCATCATGGGGAACCCTTGATAAAACATCCAAACGCTGATCTCTCAGAGAGCTCAGTAAGCCAAAGCTGTAGAAAGGAAAAGTTCACCAGGGCCCAGGCACGGGAGAGAAGGCCGTAAGAGTCTGCGGCAAGAAGCAGCAAGTACAACGTGCTTTTTCTCTGTAGATTTCTATGAAGTCCTTCCCAGCCCCTTTTCTAAATTGTAATTCTTGGTATCCTTAATGCATACATTAGAGAGGTGTTCTAGTTTGCTTTCTGTTGCTGTAATAAACACTATGACCGCAAGCAACTTGGGGTGGCAGGAGTTTATTTGGCTTATGGCTTACAACGCTGAGGGAAGTCAGGACAGGAACCTGGAGACAGGAATTGAAGCAGAGACGAGAAAGGGATACTGCATAGTGGCTTGTGCCCAACCTTCCCAGGCATGCTATCATCCAAAGTAGGGTTGACCCACCTACATCAATCAATGATGAAGAAAACTGCCCCACAGACATGCCCACAGACCAGTCTGATGGTAGCAGCTCTTCATCTGAAGTTCCTCTGTCTATATGTTCAAGTAGACAACCAAGATCCAACATCACATGAACCGATGGAACAAGCACAGACCAAGTTATCACTGGTGAGCCATCATGTCCTGTGGCAAAGCTGAATTCAGCCACCAAATCCATGATCTCGGGAACCTCCTTCTTGTGGCTTTCTGTAGGGAAGGTATTTAATACCTACATCTAAGTTGTCATCTTCACCGAGGCCAGCCTCGAACGTGAGACCTTGCAGGGAAGGGTTTTGTTTTTGCACAGAGACCTCTGTTGAAGCAGGATGTGAGGTACCCAGTCTGTTCTCGTTACGCCATCCCTCGGCAGATGTGAAATCCTGGGGCCCTCACAGAATCCTTCTGAGCTGGCTAGAGGCTCTTGTTCCATGAAAGACACTCACAGTCTTCCAGAATCCACAGTGAAGGGACAACTAGCTTTCTATCCCATGACCACCATTATGAAGGGGTGCTTGTGACCCCAGAGGAGCAGAGCTCTGCCAGTCCCTGGAGGTAAATATCAAAGCCATTAGGATGGGCTGGTGAAAGGTTATTCTGACGGACAATGTTAGATTTAGCTTTCTGCTGAGTTTTACTTTTTGTCTCTGGCATGTTAGTGCCTGCACTCTGACAACCTGTCACTGCCTTCTCCTAAAGGTTGAAATGACCTTAAAGGGCCAAGGCCTGCTATCTCTGTGGGACTTGGGAGTTCTGGAACACTCCTAGTATTGACAGATGACAGCATTCACACAGAGACACCAGCTACGACCCCTGGGGAACAGAGCCCACTCTGCCTCCTTTCTACCACAGATTTTCCGTTACTCTCAGCCACATGCTATTGATCAGCATAGATTTTCTGTTACTCTCAGCCACATGTTATTGATCCCTGGAGTGACCCCTTCACCCTCAGGTGGCTCCCTAGAGCAGATTTTATGCCTTCTCTGGGGTCTATCATGGTCCAACTTTAAGTCCATATAAAATATCATAACACAGATCCTGAGGGATCCTTAACTTCTTGGTCACGTTTCTCATATTTAAATGTACACAGTCATGATAGTCTGATGGAGGGAGGAAGGATATTGTATGTGGAAATATAAAGGGTGGGCCTTTGAAACACATAAAATGTCGTAAAAAGCAAACTAAGGAGCTGAGGCAGTGCCCCAGTCGTTAAAAGCATTTGCTGCTCTTGCAGAGGACCCAAGTGCAGTTCCCAGACCCACACAGCAGCTCACAACCACTGGTAATGCCAGCTTCAGGGACCTGACACAGTCTACTGCCTTCTTCAGGCGTTCGAATACACGAGGCATACATACACTTACATGGACACTCATACATGCACATAAATAAAACTAAAGTAGAAACTGGGACATCGAGGTGACTGCAGGGAGGAGTAGGATTCTAGGGGACACAATGAGAAGTGAGAAAGAAGTTTGGGGGTTCAAAGTGAACAGTGGTAAAGAAAATGGAAACAGGGTCTCCTGTACCCAAGACCAAGCCTCAAGCTCTCTACATAGCTGAGGATGGTCTCAAACTTCTGATCCTCCTGCCTCTACTTCCCCAGGTTTTGGATATTGAACATATGTCACAATGCCCAGGGCTAAGAACGGAACCCCAGAGTGCTACGCAAGCACTCTTCCAAGTGAGCTAAGTTCCTGACTCTCAAATTGCTGTGGCTGGACAAATGTGCATATAGCAAGCAGTTTACAAGCTGAATATGGGAAATGACGTTACTGATGGTTACCTTGCATATTAAAATGATAGCTCTTAAACATACATAATAGAAGATGATTTCAGATCTCCCCAGTTTTCCATTGTAGCAGAAATAAAAGGTGACATCAGTCAGTCCACAGACTGTGGATCCATTTTTACCATGGGGTGGGGGACTCCAATTGTTTCAGAAAGCAGCTCGGTAAGAAAGTGGGAAGTTTGTCTGTGGGACGGTGGACATTTTTTCAGTTTCTTTTCTATTTGGTGATAAGACATCATCGGAGTTTCCCTGGGTGTTCCCCAGAAATTACATGTATCTCACGAGAGGAGTTCATAATGTACCAGTGCATAGTGTTTATAGGGAAAGTGTTGCCCTACTTCTGTTGAGGAGCACTGGGAACTCCGAGAGGTAGTTTCCTTCACTGGTTGGCATGAGACTTCTCCTCTGTAAGCAGTTCTCTGCATTAGGAATGCAGTTAATATGGCCTAAGGGGTGGGATGGTGTATTCCAGTGAGCAGTTGAAACCTTTCTTGTGCATTTGACAGCTGCCATGGCAGAAGGTGTGGCCACCGCTCAACGGATACTCTGTGCTATAACAGTGGCTCTCAGGTCCGGGATTCTGTTCCCCAGGGGACACGTGATAGTACCCAGAGACTGCTTGTCATGCCTCGGAGATCATTCCTGGCATTCGATGCTGGAGACCAGAAGTACTGTTTTCCTGCTGAAGTGCTGGGCAGCCTCCTACGTCAAAGAATCCTCCATCAGAGACTGACAAGCTTTTCTTAGGAGCCCACCATGTTGCTAGATCATGTCAATCAGACGAGTCTGGACTTTGCTACATAGCCAAGGCTGGCCTTGAGTTATGAATCCTCCTGCTTCCACCTTGCAGTTCTGGAATCACAGCATCCACTACCACAATAAGCTCATCTTTCCCGAGATAGCAATGGTTCTGAGGGTGAGAAAACCATTCTGAAACCGTGTCTGGAGAATCAAGCAAGGCAGAGACCTGTGAGGAGGGTGCTTGCCTTGGTAGCAGGACTTGTGTAAGATGTGTCCTGCTTAGGTTATTTTATGGAAACAAGATCAATTAAAAACTCTGCCGACCATACAATCACACTCAATGCAGACACAAAGAATCACACTGGCTTCTTGCTATGAACAATGTATTTCAGCGATGGTGGAATGTGTCTCTGTCTCCTCCTAGCTGTACTGCCTCCTTAACAGAGGCTGGAGGCTGAAGAGCCACATTTCCCAAATTTCCTTGCAGTGGTTAGTTTAAAAGGTAGTCCATGCTGATTGGCCAGTGCTATTCCTCCATGTTCAGTCTCCCTACAGGGGCATTTTGGCAGAGGTAGAATGTGTCTTTAGTAGAATGTGTCTATAGCATCCTGAGATTGAACTTTTATGTTTTGAACTGTGGTCTGCTTAAAATTCTTAGAGTGACTTACCATTTCTTGTAACAGAACCATGATGGACCCAACCAGGAGAGCCACAAATCCACTCAATCCTATACTGGGTTTTGTCTATGCAGGAGTCCTTAATCTGGAACCCTTAGCACCCAGGAAACTTGGAGGCAGCTTCCAGAGACTATGTTATCAGCCACTATATTTTCAGAAAGTCAGTAAGCTTTATTTTCTAGAGCAGTGTTGAGTTCAAGTAAAAGTGAATGGGAAGCACAGAGACAGTTCTTATATATATCCCGGTCTGCATGTACGCACAGAGTCCCCCAACAGGCACTCACTCACAGCCATTGCATTGCTGGTCCTGCCCTGCATCACCATCACCCAACATCCATAGTTTTTACTCTGGCTCACTTTTGGTTTTGTACATCCTCAGTATGGTTTCATGCTGCGTATTTTTACTGACCTCAAAGTCCTCCACACTATTGCTATCCCTTCCTCCTCCCCACTAACCCTGGAAGCTAATGATGTGTAGATTTTTCTAGAATGTGGAATAGGCTGGCTCCGGTTTTAGCAGTTATGATTCTGCTATATGTACCCTAATGGATGTTTTGGGTATACATAAGTTTTCCATTTATTAGATACCAAGGAGCATGTTGCCAGATCATCTGGCAAGAGGATGCTTATTTTTATAACTAAACGGCTGCCACAGCATTGTGCATTCCCACCAACAATGACGTGGGGCATGTGTTGCTCACTGTCTTTACCAGCACTTGATAGTTCAGGGTCTTAGCCTTGGGCCACTGTAGTCAAAGTGTAGTAATGACATATTATTGTTATAATCTTCAATCCATAACATCATCATGTTGACCATCTTTGTATAGGCTGACTTGCCTCTGATATGTTTTCTTAATAACTTGTATTTTCAGATCTCCTGTCCATTTTTTTAAACCAGGCCATTCTTTTTTATTAATTATTTTATTAATATTTTTTTAATTAATAAGTTTTAAGAGTTGTGACTTCTAGAGAATTCTTTGGGGGGGGAGACGGGTATGTGGGTCACAAGCATTTTCCTCCAGGTTTGTGTCTTGTTTCCTTTGCATTTTTTTTTTTTTTTTGGCAAGGAACTTTTTAAAATTTTATTTATTTAATTTAAATTTAGAGTAGCTTATCACCTATTTCATGAGTCACATATCTGTGTATCTTTTATTTCCTTTTCTTATTGAGTCAGTCCTTTATTTTTTAGGGTATATGCATGGTGCAAAATAGTGAACTTGGCTTTAATCTGATACCATGCACTTGTACCCTGCCTCCTGCTATGCAACCACTTGTTGTTCCCTCTGACTTATCTTTTTAAAGGGTAGGGCCACATAGGAGATGAAACGTGTTGCTTGCAGTTATGAGCCTGGCAAGATTCATTTAACATGATGATCTGCTGTTCCACCCATTTTCCTGGAAATGATGCAATGACTGAGGAATACAGTGTTGTACATATATACAACAGAACACACACACACACAACATATTTGAGTACATATAGTCAGATTCGTAACTGTTAAAACCTGAGCCATCCCATTTGACATTCTAGAAAATCCAAAGGTTATTAGGGTGTGTATGTGTGTGTGTCCGTGATGGTTTCTATATGCTCAGACCAGGGAGTGGTACTATTAAGAGAATGTGACCCTGTTGGACTAGGTGTGTCACTGTGGGTGTGGGCCTCAAGACCCTCATCCTTCCTGACTGGAAGCCAGTTTTCTGCTAGCAGCCTTCAGATGAAGATGTAGAACTCTCAGCTCTGCCTGCACCATGCTTGCCTGGATGCTGCCATGCTCCTACCTTGATGATATTGGACTGAACTGCTGAACCTGTAAGCCAGTCCCACTTAAATGTTGTCCTTATAAGAGTTGCCTGTTCCCAGAAGTGCAACCCTAACTAAGACACTATTTCATACCATATTTTCTTTGTTCATCTTTTGATGGTATCCATCAGCTAATCCCTTGGCTGCTTTGAGAAACTGCTCTAATAAATATGGATGTACGAGTACCTGTTACATGTTGCTTGGGTTCTTTCTCATGTATAGGAATGAATGTATGTAGATCATAGGGTGGCTGCACCTGTTTGCATTTTTACTAGCCTTGTGTAAAGGTTCTTCCCTATCACACAGAGCTCCCACATCCTCGTGAACACTTGCTGCTACTTTCTTGATGATGTCTTGGTCCTCATTCACTCCAGCTGGGATAAAATGAAAGTGCAGTGTTGTTTTGTTTTCCATTTAGTTCTTTGATGGATAAGGACATTGAACATTTTCATGCATTTATTGGCCATATGTAGTCTTTTGGCAAATATGTGATTGATTGATTGATTGATTGATTGGATTATTTGGGGCTGTGGCAATTTGAATAGGAGGAATGGCTCCCATAGATTCATATATTTGAATGCTTGTTCATTAAGGAGTAGTACTATTTGACAGGACTTAGGAGGCCTGGCCTTGTTAGAGGGAAGTGTGGGGGTGGGCTTTGAGGTTTCAGAAGCCTAAGCCAAGCCTAGTCAGTCTCAGTCTCTGTCTCTCTGCACGCTCTCTCTCTCTCTCTCATTCCCAGCTCCTTCTCCAGCACCATGCCACCATGCTTCCTACCATGATGACAATGAACTGAGACTCTGAATTGTAAGCACGCTCCAGCTAAGTGTTTTCCTTTATAAGAGTCACTGTAGTCATGGTGTCTTGTCACAGCAATGGAACTTTGATTTTTTAAAAGTGGCTCACATAATTAATTTTTGGGGCTCTATATATTCTAGGTGCCAACCCCTTCCCAAATCACAGCCAGAAAAGACTTTCTCTCGCTTTATGAGCTGTCACTTCACACTTTGTCATGCAGACTTTAAACTCCTAATGCTCATATCTGGACTTTCCAAGGTGTGGTGGTTTGAATGAAAATGGCCTCCATAGGCTCATAGGGAATGATACGAATAGGAATGTGGCCTTGTTGGAGAGCGTGTGTCACTGGGGGTGGGCACTGAGGTTTCAAATGTTCAAGCCAGGCCCACCCAGTGTTGCTTTCTCTTCCTGCTGCCTGTCAATCCAGAACTCTCTGCTCCTTCTCCAGCACCATGTCTGCCTGTATGCTGCCATGCTCCTCCTATGAGAACAATGGACTAAACCTCTGAAACTATAAGTAAAGCCCAGGTAAATGTTTCCCTTCATAAGAGTTGCTGTGGTCATGGTGTCTCTTCACAGCAATAGAAACCCTAACTGAGACACCAGGACAGGTCTTATGTGTTACTTCCAATCTTTGTTCTATTTTGTCTGCTAATCCATACTTTCTGTGAGCTTAGTCTGAGCAAGTCATGTGATTCCATTTTCTTTCTTATCATATAAATTACAAGTGTAATTTCTTTTTTAAAAAAAGATTTATTGGCAGTGCACAGGTGGTGTTGGGAGCATCGGATCAGTGGTTGCCCCCAGAGGCAGGATCCGAGAACTCCGCCCCACCGGAGGCTGGGCCTCTCCCAGCCTGAGCACCCGCCTCCCCGCCATCCTTCCTCTGAGCCCAGCGGACACAGCTAGGGACATCCCAGGACTTTAAGATCGCATCGGGGTTACGTGTGAGTGCAGTGCACAGGTGGTGTTGGGAGCATTGGATCAGCGGTTGCCCCCAGAGGCAGGATCTGAGAACTCCACCCCACCATAGGCTGGGCCTCTCCCAGCCTGAGCACCTGCCTCCCCGCCATCTTTCCTCCGAGCC
>LR753326.1:69437-88467 GCA_902729485.2 Mus minutoides | reverse complement strand
TATACCAGTGCCTGGTAAACACAGAAGTGGAAGCTCATAATCAGCTATTGGTTGGAACACATGACTCCCAAGGTAGGAGCTAGAGAAAGTACCCAAGGAGCGGAAGGGGTCTTCAACCCTCTGGGTGGAAGAATAACATGAACTAACTAGTTACCCCTGCGCTCATGTCTCTAGCTGCATATATGGAAGAGGATGGCCTGGTTGGCCATCGTTGGGAGGAGAGGCCCCTTGGTCATACAGACTCTATATGCCCCAGTACAGGGGAATGCCAGGGCCATTACGTGGGAGGGGGTGGGTAGGGGAGCAGGGCGGGGATGCGGGAGGGTAAGGGAAAATTTCTGGATAACATGTGAAATGTAAATGAAGAAAATATCTAATAAAGAGGGAAAAAAAAAAGGAAAAAAAAAAAAAGATTTATTTATTTTTATTTAAATGAGTACACTGTGGCTGTCCTCAGACACACACCAGAAGAGGGCATCAGATCCCATTACAGATGGTTGTAAGCCACCATGTGGTTGCTAGGAATTGAACTCGGGACCTCTGGAAGAGCAGTCAGTGCTCTTAACCTCTGAGCCATCTCTCCAGCCCACAAATGTAGTCTCTAATAGCATTATAATGGTTCACAGGTATGAGGATATCAGAACAAAATAGGTTTCATTCCAATCTCTTGTATTACTGTCATATTATTAATTTCACTATACACAGCACACATGCAGACATGCAGACATGCGCACACACATGCACATATACACACATGCACTCACACACTTACACACATGCACACTCATACACAAACATGTGCACATACACATGCACACTCATGTGCACACTCATGCACACACTAATATGCACACCTACATACACACACATATGTGTGCACATGCATACTAACCTACACACATGCATACAGGTGTGCATGCACATTCATATGCACATTCAGTCATACACACTTACATGCATGCACACACTCGTGTGTACACTCCCACGTGTGCATGCACACACACACACCCTGAGGACATGAATAGGACCTAAGATTTCCCCTCCACCCACTCATTCTCTGTGTCCTTCCTCCATCATGTTACAAGTTCCTTCCCTATGCATTCTGAGCAATCCATTTCTCCTTCATTTTGAAGGATAATCCCACAAGGTAGAGAATACTAATTTGGTTGTTTCTCTCTCTCTTAAACATCCCACCCCACCCTCTCCTTCCTTGCTCCTGTTTTGATAAAGTGACATTCTTTTATGGGAAGAGAGTAAGCCTGGCTAAGATACTTCGTTTGATTTTCTGAAATTTGAATATAATACTCCCAGGTGTGGTGTTTTGGCATTTGTCCTGTCTGACGCTGCCTGCACTTCCTTGGTCTGTGGTTTGGTGTTAACCTGGGAAATGTTCTGTGGTAATTGCTTCAGATGTTTTTCTGTATTTCTTCTCTTATTGCTTCCCTTCTGGTGTCCTCTTGCTTGTGTTTATAGCCGCTCATGGGTGCCGTGCTCACCCCACAAGCTCCAGTCTTCTTTCCTTACCTACAACAGCCTACCAATGACTGCATGAAAGGCATCCCTCTATTTCCATTAGTTCTCTTCATCTCTATCATTGTGAGGCAGGCTTCACTCTATAACTCTAGCTGCTGGGAGCTTACAGCACCCTCTTCCCTCATCTCCCCTCCTCCTCTCCCCTCCCTCCTCCCTCACCCCTCTTCCTCCCTTGTTCTGAGACACCTGCCTTGGTCTCTTCCATTTATTTCAGATTCTTTAATGTTTCTGCCTATTTACTCTATCCACCTCTTCTTAAATATCATCTGATTTTTTCACTATACTATATTAATTATGGTTATTAAAAATTCCTATTCTAAAGCCAACATTCTTGCCATATCAGATTCTCACCATGATGTGTGTTGACATCCTCAAGCTGTATTTTTTTTAACGTTTGTTATGCTAGGCAGGTTTTTCTTGAAATGCTGGCATAGGTAAAAGAAACTAGCACCACATCAGTCACAGTGATGAATAGTAGTCAGGGTGCACTTTATGAGAAGCAATATTGGGCCTCAGTCTTTTAGAGAGCTTGTGACCTACACACACACACACACACACACACACACACACACACACTTCTTAGTGTCCCCTTCCCTTTAGGTCGACCAGAATGGCTTAAGTGAGATAAAATTAGGTATTCTTATTATTCCACATGGAATATTATAACCAAGTATATTTTTCCTTCCTCCTAGGTTGGAGAGGTTCTGGTTAAATTGTTTCTTCTGGTTGAAGACAATCTGGACTCTTTCATCATATTGCCTTTTGGCCTGGAGAGAGATAAATAACTAAGTGGTTAGGAAACTCTTGCTGCTCTCCCAGAGTACCCAGGTTCGATTCTGAGCATCCACATTGAATGGCTCGTACCTGCCTGTAACTCCAAGCCCAGGGGACCAGACATCCTTTTCTGGCTTCCACATCTACCCACACACATGTGGCACATGTGCGCATGCACACACACACACACACACACACACACACACACACACAGATATTTTCCAGCAAAACAGAGCAAGGGAGAACTTGTTTGACCTACAGTATATACCTATAAGAACATGAAATAATACCTTTTTCTTTATTCCCTATGTCAGAAACACGGGGATCTTTATTTCAATATTCATTATGAGGACCTGAAGGCAAACTAACAACATGCTTGTGGAAAAGTGCCCTGCCACTGCCCCCTGGAATCTTTGGCTCTTAAACTTGTGTGTTCTTTCTGATTGGCACTTTGCCAGCTAGAGTGAAACCACTCTGACCCTAGTGCTGGCTTTTGTTCATGTGTGTGTTCTAGTGAGTTATGTCTCTTGCATCCAACTTATCTCTCTTTCCAATCTGGGATGCAAGAGTTTGTCCCGTAACCATCTCTGGCAGATTTCAGAAGAGTTCTTGAATTTAAGGCTTTTCCCCCTCAGTCCTCTATTTGTTGTTTGAATAAAATTGTAACTTCTAATCTTCATGATGGACTAAGAAAATGACATGTATTTATGTAAATCACATAAATACACATGGTATCTATGAATGGGTCACATCCAAATTAGACTTGCAAGTTAAAGATGCATTTAATGTGTTTAGTAGGCATGCTAGAACACTTATTCACACAGACTTAGGAGGAATTTTCTCAGTGTCACACTTTAGATTGTGTCAAGTTGACATAAAACTAGCCAGTACATAATCTATAATTATTCTGAAGAGGGGTGCATAGTTTCAATATACTCTGAAAGAGCTCCAGGGTAGAGAAAATGTTAAAAAAGCCACTATGATGGGAATAGAGTGTGGTACCCATCTGGTAGATGTCTCCCATGCTATGAGAGGACATGTTTATTATCCATAATCAAATAAAAAACCAACTGCCTTTGTCCTCTTGGATTGGGTACTTTTCTGATAGTCTTGCAAATTTGCCTGCAGGGTTTCAGGTAGGCTGTGGCATCAAGAGTCCATCATCCTTGGTCACTGCCCACACATTCTCTCCTTCCCACACGTTCACTATCCTTTTCCTTCCCTCCCTGTGGTGGTTTGAATATGCTCGACACTCTCATTCAAATGCTCTCTTACGTTATTATGCTTTCATTTGGTGTCTTAGTTAGGATTTTATTGCTATGAAGAGACACCATGACCAAGACAACTCTTAAAAGGCAACCATTTAAATGGGAATGGCTTGTAGTTTCAGGGGTTTAGTTCATTATCATCATGGCAGGAAGCATGGGAGCACGCGACAGACATGGTGCTGGAGGAGCTGAGCGTTCTGCATCTTGATCCAAAGGCAGTGCTGTTTACATGTCTTCTGCAGTAGATCAGGAGGAGGGTCTCTTCTGCACTGGGTGGAACTTGAGCACTAAGAGACCTCAAAGCCCACCTACACAGTGATATAAGTGATACACTTCCTCCAACAAGGCCACACCTCCTAATAGTGCTACTCCTTTTGTGCCAAGCATTCAAACACATGGTCTATGGGGGGCCAAACCTATTCAAAACACCACACTCAGTCTCCCCAAATTCCTGGGACTTTTCAGTATACAGAGTGAGGTCTTTATGAGTCTTCAACTTGCCTGGAGCACGTACCTTCCATGTACCTCCTTAAGATGTGTCTGGCTCTTTCCAACCCATCAGGACTCAGGGCTGAGAGGAAGAGTTAACATTTTCCTTCTCCAACCATAGCATTTTTTACTTAACTCCTCCACCCACATAAGCCTGAGCTTTGGGACCTAGTCCATCTGCTTGCATGACCAGCTACACCTCTTCATTTTGTCCTGTGCTGTTCTTCTGATTAGCAGCCCACACTTGTGAACGTTCTTATCATCCCAGCCCACATCTTTCTCTCACACCTTTTCATCTTGCCGACACCGACACAGCAGCCATATGGATGTTGTACCGAGAAATCTTGTCTCCAGTCACTTTCAATGTCACCAGTGCTGTTTACGTGTTAATCCTTGCAGGCAATTAATCACTTCATACATTCTTCCCATGCCCTTCTAAAGGCAGTGTGATGTAGAAAGAAGAGCTTGGGGGTTGATGCCAGAACACCTAGGTACAAACGTCCAAGCTCTGTCATGGACTAGCTGGGGAGTTGTGGACAGGTTCACTTGGTTGTTCTAGGTCCCTGAGATGTGAATCTGATGGTGACATTATTGTGAGAGATAGCTGAACTGATACATGCAAGGCATCCAGCATAATGTTTGAACATAAAGGAATAAAATATTCCATCTTTCCAGATCACCTATCCATCACTTTCACTGATGTGTTAACCTGAGGGTTCTAGTCTCCTGACAGATTCTATGTCTAGCCAAAATTATCTTTTATTGTGTTTATTTGGAGAATGAATCAATAATACGTTTTCAATTTCTCTATCTATTGCCTTCCTGTTCTGCCAATAGGCTAGTCTACACCTAACTAGAGATCTAGCTTCTATCCCACTACTCCAGTGTTCACGGCTGCCACTACACATTCGTCATTTCTGATGTTCCGTCTCCCAAGCCATACCTTTGCTTATCTTGGTCAATTCTCTGTCACGTACCTTACCACGGTTGTGTCTGTCCTTTAACGCATCCCCTTTCCTACTACCATTTTCTGCAGTCTTGCAAAGAGATCTTTGATTCTTGTTGTATGCAAAAATAAAGAGGCTCCCAGTTAGAAACTTCAACTTTGCTCCCTACTCCTTAGACGTATCTGCAGCCTGTACTCTTCATTCATTGGAGAAGCCGCCCCTTTTTGAGTTAGAATACAGAGGCAAGAATTTACCTAACTTCAGTCCAACTTGAAGCAGCATGAAAAAGGAAGGGCCATGTTCTGTAAAAGGTGCTGTTGGTATGTAATGGTTGGTAGAGGTGGGTTGACTTTACCTCAATGCCAGTGGACCTGCATGAATAAGTTAGAACCTCCGAAAGAGCAGCCTCGTCCCCATGAGGACCAAATAGAAAAGTGGTGCCATGGTTCTGATAAAGTCATCATGACACCTTACGAGGTGGTGATATCAAAGCCTAGCCAATCCCCTCAAGGAAAACCAAACCAGCCGAGCCTGCTCGTGCGTTCCTTTGATCCCAGCTCTAGAGCAGCTGATACAGATCACCTGCACTGAGTCTGAAGGAGACTTAGCTACATAAAAAAAATCATTTTCATAACCATAATGTATTATTACAAATAATATTTTGACTAGTTCTAAATTTTTCCTAGACATAAAATTGTTAAGTATTTATTCATCAAAGGGATTAAAGGACTTTAAAGGAGGCACAGATGGACAGATGGACAGATGGAATACTCACTCTAGGACCTTTACCGTTTCTAATTTGAGTCCTGTGTTAACAATAAATCTGAATGTCTGAAACTGGCTCCTTTTTCCAACAAAGCACAGGATTCCGACAGTGGATATTTTACATAGAAAAGAAACTGACTCTAAGTTCATCAGACTGTTGGGCCCCATTTTGGCCCTGGTTTGGGCTTTGAGGACAAACCTGAGCCTGGCTCGAGTTTCTGTGGCCTTGTGGGGGGAGCCTAAGCCTGGCTCGAGTTTTGAGACCTGTCTCAGTCACTTCCGTATTGGGATGACTCAGCAAGACCTGTCTGGCCTCTGCCCCACATTGCTGATGTAGAGCTTTGCCATTGGCCCTGTCAGTCACTCCATACCCTCCGTCACCCTTCCCCCACCTCCTATGTCATCTTACCCCACCAAAAATCCCCCTCCCTATGTTCCAAACTTCTATAAGCAAGAGGTTCATGCCATAGAGTTGAGTTCTTGCTTTGACGGACTCCCTGCCCAGGTGTGGTTCTTTTGGGCCAATGACCTTTACCATCCCGCTTAGCCCTGGAGAGACCCTGGCAGGACTGGGATACCTCTCCTGTCTCCTGGACCTGCTGGCAAGGAGCCAGCATTAGACTATTTCAATTATGGAGTCCTGTCCCTCTTCCACCCATCCTCAAAGAGAAAGGGCATCTAGGGAAAGGAGAGTTGACAGGGTCTCCTTTCCCTGTATGCCAAGTTTTCCTCTTCTCCTGGGAGCTTGACTTCATCATTGAGAAATGCAACATGGGGACAGCTGCTGCCAGGGACTACGATGGAAGGATCTGGAAGAATGTCAGTCAGTAAAGCTCATACAGTGGAAAAGCTCAGATGTTGTACCAATGAAATCCAGGCAATGAAGGAGGTGTCTATAGAAATGGCCTTGGGGGTTACAATGGTCTCCTAGTCAAAGGAGAGGAATCAGGCTGGGGTTTTGTTAGGGGGAAAAAAGTAAATTAGATGCACCATCTGGTGTTTCTGAACCCAGAGCTCAACTCTGAACTAGTTGCATGACTGCCTAGTGTTTATTCTCATGTGACTTGCCTCTGAGAGCAGTGCAGTTCACTTTCTGTATTTATTATAAGGAATATGCTAAGTAACAGATAAACATACAAGGTGAGCTGTTTTCTCCTCTGCCTTTCTTTCTGCCTGTAAGACTTTCAAAGAAGTAACAGGCTCTCTCATTGAAGCAATTGACTAAAGAAACAGACTATAGTTTTATCAAAATTATTACATCTTTTATTGTTTAAGGAAACTGGGCCCTCTCTGCAACTAAATAGCTGAGTGTATTTGCCTATGAACTTTAACACTCAGATCAAGTATTGTCTCACAGTGACCTCCAAACCTATTTTAATCAAATGTCTTAAATCATTCAGCACTTTGACAACTTCCCCAAATCAAACTCTAAATTAAAACCTTTTGACCTCATTATTCGCTTTGAGAGTTTCCAAATAGTCCTCTAGAATATTTTAAAAATGGCACTCTCTCTCTCTCTCTCTCTCTCTCTCTCTCTCCCCTCCCTCCCTCTCTCTTCATAAGTGGCACATGCTTATAATCTTACCAATTGGGAGGTTGGAACAGGAGAATTGGGAATTCAAATTTATTCTTTGCTAAACAAAGTTAGAGGCTATGCTAAGGTATGACAGCCTTTGTCTCAAAATTAATTAAGTTTATCAATTAATGGAGGAATATTAATAGTAAGTTTATTGAATGTTAAGTCATATATGAGCATGTTATTAATGTCTTCTGTAAACTGCATAACATTCCTAGAATAATGTTAACATTAATGGTTTAGTTATTTTCTTAATTAGGGTATCAACTGCTGTGATAAAACATCATGACCAAGTAGTGAAGGCAAGTGTTTGCTTCAGTTTACAGCTTGCAGTTCAGCTTACAGCTTGCAGTCTATCACCTAAGGAAGCCAAGGCAGGGACTGATGCCGAGCAGAGGAATGCTGCTTTCAAACTTGCTTCTTTTCTAATACCCAAGACCACCAGCCCAGAGATAGTACTGCAAACAGTGATCTGGGCCTACCTACATCAGCCAAAGAAAATGTACCACCAGGTTGCCCGTAAGCTAATCTGGTGGAGACATTTTCTCAACTGAGGTCCTCTCTTCCCAAATGGCTCTAACTTGTATCAAGTTGATGTAAAAATAACCAGGAAAGTTATTACCATAAAATATTATCATGAAAATAATGAGATTTCCATTTCACTTGATTATAAAGGTTTTGCAACCAACAGAATTGTTATGCCTGTGCTTTTCTGACAGATACTGCATTTGTAGACAGAGCTATTAGAAGTACAAGCTACTTGTATTTCTTGAAGCTTGAAGATCAGTTTCCAGAACTCGAATGAAGCACACCAGTGCAATAAATACTTCAGCGTTGTTTTATCCTAAGCCAGTTGATGATAAACCCATTTTATAATTAACACTATGCACCTCCTGATTAAGAGCAGCAAATTGGCACTTGGTGTGGCATAAGTCAGTATTAAGCCTGTAGGGAGAGTTCCCCTAATTGTTGATTGGTTAAATAAAGACAGCTAATCGCTGGGTAAAAGAATAGGCGGGATTTCTAGACAGAACAGGAAGGGAAAGAACGAGGGTTGGGATTCAGACCAGGGGGGGAGAGGATGAGGAGCTACAGACATGTAGGTTTCTCAGGGCACCAATAGTTTGTGACCTTCACAGGTAGCTGCAGAGGCCAAGGAGGATGGGGCAGGATATTCTTCACCCAGCCTTCCAGTTATCTGGTCAGTTTTAAAATATAAAAGTCTCCAGTGTTTTCCTTTCATGGAGCTACAGGGAGCTGGGTGAGACCAGCGAGCTCATTGGCAGTAGGCAGGGCCAGCCGCAAGGGTGGCTGGTCTGTGGACCATGAGCAGTGGCTCGGGCATTCACAAGAGGGACAGCGCTGAGCAGCTTGGCAGGGCCAGCTAGAAGAGTGGGCAGCTGCTGGTCCCAGAGCCTAGCGTCCTAACATGGGTTGTATTAATTACACGCAACATAAACCTAGATTGACAAAGGGCCACTGTTTCTATTGCTATGACCAAACAAGCAAGTTTGGGAGGAAAAGGGTTTATTTGGCTTACCCTTTGACATAGCTTTCATTTTTGAAGGAAATCATGACAGGTACTCGCACAGGGCCAGAAGCTGGAGGCAGGAGCTGATGCAGAGGCCATGGAGGGGTGCTGCTCAGGCTTGCTTCCCCTGGCTTGTTCAGCCTGCTTTCCAATAGGACCTAGGACTACCAGAGCAGGAATGGCACCACCCACTATGGGCTGGGCCCTTCCTCATTGACCAGTAATTGAGAAAATGCCCACAGCTGGGTCTCATGGAAGCATTTCCTCAACTGAGACCCCTTCCTCTCCGATGACTCTAGCTTGGGTCAAGATGACACACCAAACAAACCAGTACAGCCACCAACTGAAGACAACCAACCTAGAGGTTGGATCTCTTAGAAACCAGAGAAAGATGGCCCTTCCACCACTTACACTGCTACAAAGCTTCAGAAAGGCTTCAAGTCACTGGTGGGCCTCATCTCTCAAGAAAGCCCTGCCCAGATTCTCAGAAGTGTGCTCCATTGAGAACCTCAAGGTAAAGCTGAGGAGGAGAGAGATTTCCCAGAGAGACAACACCCCACATCACCAGGAGCGTGACTTCTCACACGTGAAGCACTTGTCTGGGCCTTTCCCACTGTGCCACATTGTTTTGTTTTTTAGTGTGTGACAAGATAATGGCAATCAGTTGGGTTTCCTTAGAAATTATGTTAAGCTTAAATCTTAACTACGGTCAGGAATGCTTATGTTGCCACATAATTGAAGGAGGGGAACGTGAAAACTTTGGTGAGAGGCTTCTGAAGGCACAGTGAGCCAGAGGGATTTCTGACTGTACTGGGCCGTGTTGAATTGATTAACTTTGCTGCAGCCATGCACACAAGGCCCTGTGCATGCTGTCTCACCAGCAATGAACGCTGCTGCAGCCATGCACACAAGGCCCTGTGCATGCTGTCTCAACAGCAATGAATGCTGCTAAAACACACTGGCTCAGATTTAAAACTACTACACAATTATAGGAATCTTTTAACTTACTGTTCTTAATGTACAAATTTCTCCTTTTTTCCACTAATTTATTTATTCACTTTGTATCTTGATTGCAGCCCCTCTCACCCCTCAACCCTTCTATTCTGATATAATCATTATGATTTGTTACAGGAAATAAAGACTAATGTTTTTCTGTGGTTGTTACTTATTATGTAAGGATCAAAGTAGTTTATCTGTAGTTTGTATTATTTTAGGATGTATAAGTTTAAAAACTTGAGTTTCATAAACAAAAAATGTTAACTGAATTTTGGCTCATGTACTGGCTGGTTTTGTATGTCAACTTGACACAGGCTGGAGTTATCACAGAGAAAGGAGCCTCCCTTGAGGAAATGCCTCCATGAGATCCAGCTGTAAGGCATTTTCTCAATTAGTGATCAAGGAGGCAGATTGCCTTGTGGTTGGTGCTATCCCTGGGCTGGTTGTCCTGGGTTCTATAAGAAAGCAAGCTGAGCAAGCCAGAAGAAACAATGCAGTAAGCAGAATTCCTCCATGGCCTCTGCATCAGCTCCCGCCTCCAAGTTCCTGCCCTGTGTGAGTTATAGTCCTGACTTCCTCTGGTGATGAACAGCAATGTGGAAGTGTAAGCTGAATAAACCCTTTCCTCCCCAATTTGCTTCTTGGTCATGATGTCTTGTATAGGAATATAAACCATGACTAAGACAGCTCAGGTTTAGTTAAAAAAAAATTCCAGTGATTTCTGAAATGGCCCTGAATATACTTCTGCCATTTTGTACTGTTGGTTTTATATAAAGTATCATTCTCAGCATCGATAACTATAAAATCAATACTATGATCAACCCTGAAAATTATCAATGATCTGTTCATTTAGTAAGTATAATGGTCTTATTAGTGTGAAAAATTCCTTTCATCTTTAACAAATGGTAAATCTACATGTATGTCAATGTAGTGGATTGTTCATTTTCAGACAGACTCTCACTATATAGTGCTGGCTTTCCCAGTACTCATAGAGATCTGCCTGCTTCCAACTCCTCTGAAGTATTGGAATTAAATATTTTAATAATTTATTTATATATACTTTAATTAAATAATTAAATTTCTTTATGGGTATAAGGAGATGTTTGATTTGTGCTATATACCCAGGGTCATAATAAAAATGCAAGAAGGCCTACCACTCATTTCACTAAGTAATCCAAGCGTGATTCAGATTCTTCATCTGGGCCTCTTTACAGAGTTAGTAGTCTAGATCCATATGCCGACCCGACCCCTTGTTGAAATTTAACAGTAGCAAAACCTATACCGAAGGCTTTACAGTTAAACTGAGCTCCGAGCTGATGAAGAAAACCAGCAGAAAAAAGCAACTCAGCATTCTATAGACAAATTCATTCGCTTCGGTCTCTGCTGTCAGTAGCTACCAGCCATGCAATAATTTGATAGAGAACACTGAGTGGACACTAGTTTGTCTGCCTTACTGGTGACCCCTAACATAGAAAGCATTCCGAAGAGATTGCTGTTAGAGCCCATCTAGGAGATATTTTTATCTATGCAAGATTTATCAGCCAACACGTGTGCTGGCAACTCCTCAGTAAACCAAAGGGAGAAGAGGTCACTGTGGAGGGGGGATTTTAATGACATCCTCCTCCTAAAAGCCCTTGAAATAATCTCCCCGCTGCATCCTGTCTTCACTAGTGTCTCAAGTGCTTGTACACAGGCATTCGCTGTGCACCAAATGTTATTAAACACAAGAGGAGACACCATCAGATCATTCAGATGACTTTGTTTCACGACTTGTAGAATCTGTACTGACATCAAACCCATCCATTAGGATGGAGATGGAGAAGCTCTGGTGACCAACATCCCAGTCAACCTCTCAAGACTGAGAGACAAACCAAAAGAACTTAAAATGCAGTGACTGATGAAATTCTTAAGTAACAAACGATAGACTTTGGTAGTGTAGATCTTAGTGACAAATAGTCTAGTTTCAGACAATCACAGACAGACAACCAATCACATGATGTCCAAATAAGCCAAATGCCTACCAGTAGCCAATCAGGTGACTTCTCTTCTTTGCTTCCTGTTCTATTAAGGCTCACCACTAACACTGCTGGGTGGAGGACTGTTGACCTCCTCTGGTCCCAAGTGCTGCCCTAACCATGAGTCATTCATTGCTCAAATCAACTTGTTCAATTTATGAACAAGTATTACATACACATCACCATGGTCCCAGGTCACTCAAACTCCCTCTGTAATGGTTCCAGGGTAGGATCTTCCCTTTTCCATTCTGCCAGCTTCTTTTTTTCCCTCAGTATATGTACTGCTTGGGCTGGATCAAACTCACTTCATCTACACTACCACCAAGCTCCCCTTTCCAGTAGTTCATGTGTTGACATCGCCACACATTAACATCCACCCACTACCACCCTCCTAGCCTGTTAGGATAACAGAAGGACAGAAGCCACATGAAAGGACAGAAGCCACATGAAAGAAAACAAATGGCACAGAAATCTCAACAGAAAACCAAAGATAGAGGCCACATCTGTTGTGTTGGATCCTTCTGATTTCTACTTTCAAATCTTATTTTTTTGTAAACCAGAAATTCTGCCTCTTGTTATCCCCCACCCCCACCCCAAGTTTCCAAAAGAGAAGCAAGCTCTGCATCCCATCCAGTTGTTGGTGTGCCCGACATAAGGTTAAAGAAATGCTGAGTTCCAGGTGTTGGGAGGGATTGTTTAGCTTATGAAGGGAGCTTTGTCAAGTATTTGGTAAATAGAATTTAGAATCGAGTCTCCAATAAGCAGACTATATAATGTTCTTCCTCAAGTTTATGCTTACACTGGCAACATTATTTCTCATCTGCATCTATGGACAGATGTATATGGTCTGGACATCTTCTATGGACATCTGCCACTGGATGTTAGAAGTCCATAGCGTACCGGGTCTGGCATTAGTATCCTACTCTGTAATGTAGCACAACACTTAGCCTTACCACCTATGCTATTAAATAACCTATAATACCTGAACGAGCAAGAGCCCCAATTTGTGATCTCCTGTACTGTATGACTAACATCCACTTATACATGGGTACAATCCACAGACCCAAAGAAGCTAAGTAACAAGAAAGGTCGGGATGCTTGAATCTCACTAAGAAGGGGAAATAGATTAGACATCAGGGGTAGACGGACAGGAGGGACTGCCTGGGGGAGGGGGGAGAGGAACAGGAGGGATGAGGTGGGTCGAGGATGGAGGGAGAGAGTACTGGAAGAGATAACTGAATTGGGGAGAGGGGTGTATCTCTGGGACTAGCTAGAGACCAAGGACAATGGAAACAGGATTGTATGAGGGTGACCCTAGCTAAGACTCCTAGCAATGGGGTATATGGGACCCGAACTGACCATCTCCTGTAACCAGGCTTCCAATGGAGGAAAGTGACACACCTACTCCAACAGGGCCACACCTACTCCAACAGGGCCACACCACCAGAGCTACTCCCTGGGCAAGACATATTCAAACCAAGACAGGGTCAGACATAGCCCAGTCTGGCCTCAGACTCACTATGTAGTAGCTGAGACTGGCCTTGAACTCCTGATGCTTTTGTCTCTACTTGCCAAGCACTGTAATTCTAATGAAATACAACTTAGATTCCTGTCTGTTAGGTTTTAAAATGAAATGCCCCGCTTGGCCTCATTTATTAAGTGTTTGCTCTTTACCTGAGAGCAATGGAGGTTCTGGAAACTTTAGTATGTGGGACCAACTTGAAGGAGGAAGGCCATGTGGTGGGTGATGGAGTGTAGGAGGACATCTTGACCCTGGCCCCTTCCAGCTATCCTCTGCTTCCTGTCCCCCATGAAGTGAATAGCTATTCTTGGCTATATGCTCCCACAGCAGCCATAGGGTTAGGTTTGAGGCCAAGTGAACTGGGACTGAACCCCAAAACCATAAACCAAAGTAATTGATTCAGTCCCTTAAGCTATGTCAAGTATTTTGCCACAGGCCCAGGAAGAAAGACTAACACACTTTCCACTCTCGGAGGATGTACCTTCCCGAGGCAAAGACAGGTTACTTCCCAGCTTCTCACCATTTGGATAGGATAGCTTGTTGGATGTAAGCAGTAGGCAAGTTCAAAGTGAGCTCTCACATTTGTGAGTTTATAAACACATCCTGGATACGTCTGATTCATCCATGATTCAGGGACTTGGAATCACTGTTTTGTGTTTTTGCCAAACTAACAACCCTACAGTCAAAAAGAAAAGGAAAGAAAGAAAAGAAAACCTTTTTATAGCCCATCACTGATACCTTTCAAAATATACCTAATTTCCTATGACAACTAAACAAACATTCTTTCCACCATTTCTACAGACCAGGAATATGGTTTGGATGAACATTAAAGACCCTCTCCTAACCCCATGTGGGAAGGTGGTGGTACACAGAGCCCAGATGTTAGGCACAGTGGCCACTCCATGCCATATAACTTTGTTTTCCAAGATAGAAATGGGGTAGGGTGCAGTCATCTGAGGGACTTGTTTTTGTGATACTAGAAGCCATGTTAAAACGAGAGAAGGCAGTGGTGGCGCATGCCTGTAATCCCAGAACTTTGGAGGCAGAGGCAGGTGGATTTCTGAGTTCGAGGCCAGCCTACAGTCTTCAGAGTGAGTTCCAGGACAGCCAGGACTGCACAGAGAAACCCTGTCTTGAAAAACCAAACCAAAACCAAAACCAAAACAAACAAACAAACAAAAAAAACAACAACAAAAACAAGAGAGAAAGAGACAGAAACAGAGGTCTTCTCCAAGAGAAGAATGTGGTCCATCTAAGTCTAAACTGCATACTAAGATAGAATTAATACTTCTTTTGCCTAGAGCAACCCCCTATGGGACAAGAGCTGCTCTATGCCTCAGTTCCAGCAAAGACATGCTGCCCTCCCTCAGGTCTCTACCATTTTAGAACCCCACACACCATGGCCAGGAAGTATGAGAAGTTCTAGCTGGCCAGGCCAGGATTCCATGGCTGCAATTAACTCAGTGAGAATGAATGATCTAAGAAAGTCAGGGTACCATTTGAGAAAAGGTGATCTACAAAAGGTCAGAGAACCATTACAAAAACCACACAGTGAACAAAAAGAAAACAGAAAAAAAAAGCCAGTGTTCCTAATTGAAGGCAAGAAGTAAATCTTAGAATTAAACACATACCACAGTATTATTGTGTATAGCATATGACTTATTTATAGACATGGACAAGGTATCTAACCCTGTAAAGAAATCACATTTCACCAAGGTGCAGCACATGTATATAGAGAAACTTAGAGAACTAGTTACAAACCAGATTAAGAATGTATTGACCTCTAGATTGAGAACACAACCACTGCCTCCTACAGCTGCAGTCATCATTCAGTCAGAGAAAGGCATCCCCCTGTCTCACCCTCCACTCTCTGTTTACATTTTATATATGAGTGCTTTGCATCGAAGTCTACCCTCCAGAAGAGGGCATAGGATCCCGTTACACATGGTTACAACCTACCATTTGGTTGCTGGGAACTGAACTCAGGACCTCTGAGAAGATCAGAGCAGCCAGTGCTCTTAACCACTGAGCCATCTCTCCAGCTCACCCTCCACTCTTTTACAAGACAGCAGAGCAGGAATGTGGGCTAGCAACATGGCCAGGCCAGTAAAAGTGCTCGCCATGCAAGCCTGCATCTTGAGGTCCATCCCAAGAAGCCACAGTGGAAGGAGAGAATCAAGTCCTGAAGGTGGTCTTCTGAGCTTCACACAGCTGCCTCAGTACATGCAAAAATGCAAAGTAAAAAACTTAAACAGTAGGGATACTGTGAACAATAAGTAAAAGAACCTTATTATCCCTCAGCACAGTCCCTGACTTATAGGTGACCTGACACTAATTACCAAATGTTTCACCTTTCTCACAGACAGGGCCATGGCCAGATAATAGATGGAGCAGAGTCCAGAGATTATAAAGAGCTCTGTAAACTCAAGGGCTGATATCACAGTGACCTCGGCTTCCCTTCCTTTGCAGCCTGGGCTGGTATTCATAATGAATGATATCCAGTGCAGTGGGTGAGAAAGAAGGTCCAGGGTACTACAGAGGAGCCTAATGATGGGTGAGATGCCTGCAAAGAAAGACTCCCTTTATCGACCTGAGCATCTTAGAAGGTGCTTACAGAGCACCTACATCCAGACATAGCTCTCTATACAACTACTGCAAGCACAAACTTAGAGCCTCAGAAATACCCACCCTGATTTGGCCTCATCATGGGGGTGGGGGGTGTACAAGTCACTTAGCCCCTGGCAAACACCAGCTTCATTATCTGTGAGGGGAGAACACATGCCGCAGGGAACTGGAGAAAACCTCACATCCCAATCTTACCACTGCCTGCTACCAAATGGGCACTTCCCAAGTCTGTGTCTGGAAAGGAAAAGGCAGGTAGACTAGCTCAGTGCCCCAGACCAGCTATTTTTCTCTAAAACCAAATAAAAATGGAATCCAAAGAGCCTTAAAGTAGAGAAGAAAATGACTCCATCAGTATTAATGTATTCTAGTTGCAGTGTAATGTTGCCCAAGTATTTATATAAATGGTCATCCCACATCAAGATTTTACATCAACACTTTGGAGTATTTTTTTTTTCTTTCTATACTTTATTCCCCAGGGCTATGGACCATGGCACAAATGGATCCTGTCTCTATGTGTCTTCAGCCTCGGCCTCAATAGGTGGAGACTGTGAGATCTGTTAAATTGGTTTCCAAAGGAAGGAACTGCAAGCAAGAGAAGGTCAACAGAGCTCAGGCTCATTTGAGGGTCAGGGAGGGGTGGTAGTGGATCAGAAGAAAATACCCATGTCCTAGTAATCAGATGAAATAGGCATTTCCCACCCACCACAACCCTCCCCTTGCTGATTCATGTTTGTGATAATCAGCTGCTTCATGAAGTTTCCAAATAGCCTGCTGCAACCTGAACTTCAAAGACAATTCTGCAAATGTCAGGAAACCCCCTTGGAACCTTTTCCCAAAGGGTAGGCGTGGAAGAAAATCTAAACCTCAGATAAAGAGATCCGTATTTAGATGTGCGTATGCCAAGAGCCAAACAGAGAGGGTGGTACACACTGAGTTTTATAGAGGGCGATTGTCAATAACACAAATGTCACCCTTTGAGGGGATGCAAAGCCAAACTTGAGCAAAAGCCAAGAGGCTGGAGAGCTGGCTCAGAGGCTAAGATCACCTGCTGCTCTTGCAGCAGGACCCCCAGGTTCAGTTCCCAGCACCTTCATTAGGTGGTGAGTGGCTCCCAACGTCTTGGAATTCCAATTCTAGGGGATCTGGCCCTGCCCTGTGGCTTCCTGCATGCTCACAGACATCACCAGACATAAAACAGATGTTTAAGAATGAAAGCAGAGCTGCCAGGGTGAACATTGGTACTTCTCCGTTCTTTCTTTAGTTTCCCACAACTGCTGTATTTGATATAACAATTTCTGCCTCAAATGTGCAGTCTGCCATTTAAAAAATACACAGAAATTGGGAATCCCCAAAGTTCCTTTGGCTAATGCATTCCTGAGAAATGGCTTTATGCTTAGAACTGCATTTCTTTCTTTTTTTTTTTTTTTCTTTCTAGGACCTGCATCCTACTGTTAGATTTTAAAAGGCAACATGAAGTGACCAGAACAAAGATTTGAAGTCCCAACCTACACACACACACACACACACACACACACACACACACACAATCAGATACACAGACACCATGGTGGGGGTGTCTTCAAAAGTCATTCAGGATTTACAGTGCACAGTTTTTCTTGAGTATCAGGCACAGACTGGGAGGATTATTTTTAGTTCAAAGCTAACAGCTTTTTTAAAAGCCAGTTTTCTTCTCTTCCTTTTATGGCTGGGACTGCTACCACTCTTGTATGGTTTCTGACAGGCGCTATGTTGAACACATGAAGGCACGCAGAAAATGGAGTGTTGTCCACAGTGGGCTCTTTCCCTCCCCTTCTCCCCTAGCCCCGAGCCACTAGCTTTAGCTAGTAGAAGAGAATGTTTGAAGAGAAGCAGAGGCCTTGGAGAGCCGCCCCTTCTCTTTCCTCTCTGTATGCAAGCACACATATGCACACACATGCTCATAGACACCAGAGGACAACTCCAGGTGTCACTCACATGTCACCCCCCCCTTTTGGGGTCTTCTGGGCCTGGGCCTTTCCCAAGACTGGAACTAGCCTCATAGGCTAAGCTGGCTGGCTGGGCAGCCACCTGTCCTCCATCTTTTCCAGGGCTAGGATTGCAGGTGCAAGCCACCTTGCCTGGATGTTTGACATGAGTTCTAGGGACCCAGTTCCAGTCCTTATGCTTGTAAGGCAATCCCTTTATCAAATGAGCCACCTTTATGACCTTTCTTTTAACATATCTAGGAACTTGAGCATGCTAGGCAAAAGCCATAGACTGAGACTTATAGTACCCATCCTTTAACTCCATCATCATCATCATCGTCATCATCATCATCATCACAACCACCATTACCACCATCATCATGAGTAATAACAAATGTACTTACAAAGCACTTCCCAAGTCTTAAGTACTGTTTAAGGGTTATGTAAGCTAACTCATTAACTTAAGTTTCATGACATCTACCCATCACATAGTCCTATGAGGCTTATTAAGTTGGTGACTTATATCTATCTCCTCTCCTGGCTGACTACCCAACTCAGCTCCACCCTCCTTCTCGGGGATGTTACTTGAAAAAGGCCTATCCTTGCAATTAGTCTAAGAAAAACAAGATTATTTAGGTTCAAAGGTCCTTTAGGGTCAAAGATGTGACATTTCTGGCCCATGATGCTTTTTTAGAAAGGTGGCTTATGAAAAAAGACATTGTTTGGGGCGGGGGCGGAGTTTTAATTTGCTGTTCTTCATAAAAGTCACAAAGAAGAGAAAATACCTTTCTTTTTCAGGTCTTGTTAAGTGTAGAGTTATCCCTGGAACTGCTACAGTCCTGCAATCATGAGGAAAGGTAGCTAGCCTGAAGACAAAATACAGCAGGGAACACACCAAGAGCAGCAAGTGATTATCTCTGGAGACCTGATTCTCCCAAGCCTGGAACTGGGAGGGGAGGGGAGGAGGGGAGAGGAGGAGGGGAGGAGAGGGGAGGGGAGGAGAGGGGAGGGGAGGAGGAGAGGAG
>LR753326.1:0-59755 GCA_902729485.2 Mus minutoides | reverse complement strand
ATTTGCACCATAACTGCCCTTCTCTTATATGGTTCCTAAAATTCAAACTCTGGTCTGCCAGCTTGTGAGGCAAGTGCTGTACCTACTGAGCCACCTCCCCAGTAACTTTCAGCAGGACTATTTTGCTCAACTACAAAGCTATGTGCAAAACCAACCAACCAAACAACCACCCACCTGTACACTTTTGAAACCCTATGTCAGTGTCCGGATATTGCTTATAGTCGATACAGATAGGCTGGGCTGGAGAGATGGCTCAGAGCTTAAGAGCACTAACTGCTCTTCCAGAGGTCCTGAGTTCAATTCCCAGCAACCACATGGTGGCTCACAACCATCTGAAATGGGATCCAATGCCCTCTTCTGGTGTGTCTAAAGAGAGCGATAGTGTACTTACATACATAAACTACAGACAGGCCCCATGCTAACAGGTATAGCTATGGGACTGTCTTGCAGCCCTACTTTCTGACTTCCCTGACCTTTTTGTCTCTCTCTTCACAGCTTTCTGAGATGTTGCACTTCAGGGTTGGATCAGACAGTTTTCTGTCCCTGGTAGTCTGCATCCCACATCTGTGCAAAATTAGCAGACTGGGCTCAAGAGTCCCAGGTCACCTCTGGGGGGGGGGTGCCCTGAACGTTCCTGCCAACAGCATCTAGGCTTTGCTTAGTGCCCCCAGGAGGGATGCATGATTCTGCCAGGTGTCATGGCTGAGATGAAATACAGCCTCTGAAGCCGGGCAGCATCCAGGAGAGTCTGGGCAGCCAGAGCCAAGACTGCCTGGGGGGACAGGAGGAGATCTCCCTGAGCACCAGGTTCACAGGCAGCATTTGTAAGCATGGTGATCCAGCAGCCTGTCCCTGCAGGCCTAGGATAAAGACAATATATGCTGGGAAGCTGAACGTTGAAACTAACCCCTGGGTTAAGAGGGCAGCTCAGAGGGTCTCCGAGAGATAGGAGGAATCTGGAAGAAAAAAAGGATAAAATCAAGACCCTGGGCTGGAAAGGTGGCTCGGGGGCTTAAACCCACGTGTCAGCTGAGGAGGGAGGCCTGGAGGCCCCAATTTGATCCCTGAAACCCCATAAGGTAGGAGGGAGGAAGTGATGTCACAGAATGACTTCTGACCTCCACTTGCACTTCGTGGTAATAAAGGTTTTTAAGGCAGTTGCACTTTCGTCTCTACACTCCTGTCTTGGTGCCAGCACCTCTGGGATGGCCTCGCAAAGCCGCAACCCAGCTGCCGCCAGTGTTGCCACCTGTTTGAAAAGGAGCCAAGCCCTGGGGGGGAGGGGGGGGTCAGCCCAAGGCCCTGTGGGCAAGTGGCTACATCAGGAGCTGATGACCCTCATGGCATCTGGTGACAAAGGAATATCTGCCTTCCCTGAGTCAGACAACCTGTTCAAATGGGTAGAGACCAACCATCCACGGAGCAGCCGACACCGTATATGAAGACCTGAGGTATAAATTCTCCCTAGAGTTCCCCAATGGCTACCCTTACAACACACCCACAGTGAAGCTCCTTATACCCTGCTACCAGCCCAACGTGGACACCCAGGGCAACATCTACCTGGACATCCTCAAGGATAAGTGGTCTGCACTATATGATGTCAGGACCATCTTGCTCTCTATCCAGAGCCTGCTAGGAGAACCCAACATCGATAGCCCTTTGAACACATATGCTGTGGAGCTCTGGAAAAACCTTACAGCATTTAAGAAGTAACTGCAAGAAACCTACTTAAAGCAGGTCTGCAGCCAGGAGCCCTGATGCTAGCTGTCCGGCTCTCTTTTGTGTTGTCTTCTTTCTTAGACTGTTTGTCCTTTCTCCTTGATTTCTAAGTTATGTCATTATTTTTGTTTTGTTCTTAAATTAAGTCTGCTTGAACCCTTACAATGTATATTAAATAAATACACGTTGATTGTATGGTGTATAAAAAAAAGTTTTTAAAAAGCACTGAAGAAGGTCCCTGGGGCTGGAGAAATAACTCCGCTTATAGTTAAGACTGAGTTCTACTCTTCCAGAGGACCAGAGTTTAACTTCCCAGAACCCACAGGGTGGCCTCAGCTCATGCTAGGGCCTGGAATGCCAGCTCCAAGCAATGTAACAGCCCCTTCTGACCTCACAGGACACCTACCCTGACGTGTACATATACAGGGAAGCATATATATATATATATATATATATATATATATATATATATATATATATATATATATATATATATATATATATATATATATATATATATATATATATATATATATATATATGCGAAGAGGGGACCTTAGCTGAAAAATAGACTCCATCGGATTAGCCTGTAGGCAAGTCCATGGGACATGGACTTCACTGATGATCGATGAGGGTCCAGATCACTGTAGGTGGTGCCACCCTTGGGCAGGTGGTCCTGTGTTGAAGAAAACAGGCTGGGTAAGTCACCGAGAGCAATGCAGTAAAGCAAGCCTCATGGTCTCTACTTAAGCTCCTGCCTCCAGGTTCCTGCCTTGACTACAAACCCTTTCTGGGTTCTTCTGGGTTCTTCTTTACATGTTTCTTCTGGTCACAATGTCTTTATTATAGCGACAGAACGCAAACTAAGGTAGCATTAAAAAATAAAATATTTAAAAGAAAATAAATAAAAAGGCCCTTATCTCCAGAGAAACTAGATGAGACGAGACCTCCCCAGGAGGGCTCAGACTGTGACCTACTTTCTGCTCCCCAAACAGAGCAGAGGTCAAGGATCACTTATTACTTAAAACATCATTTAGAGTTTTCTTCTGGACCTTGCATTCTCTCTGTGCAGCCCCAGAGAAGACAATCAACAACCAACATACCCAGTGCTGGTGTCCATGCAGGGATGATAAATGCTGAGGGAGGACTGAATGGAGTTCGAGAACATCAACTCTAAGCCTGCAGGACTCTGGGGAAGGGATGTTCCTTTCGACCCACCTTTGCTTCTACCACCTTAGTGCATTTCCACAGAAGGACATTAAGGTAGCATGCTTGGGACGGGAGTCCAGGGGACTGTGGCTGGAGTACCTGTCCTCGGGAAGATCATCTGTGGAGAAATACACTTCTTCCTCGTTCTCTCCCCCTCCCCCACCCCCACCCCCTTCTTCTAAGTATACCATGCACAGAGGTACTCATACAGCCTAAGGAAGAAATGAGGTCACTCAGAGGCGTTTCTTCAGCCACACAGGGCTTCAGTGAGCTTCTCCTGGGACTCTTTAATGTGTGGCACAAATGTCATAACTGAGGTAATTTCTAGGCAGAGTTAGGACTAGATGACTTTGGTTTTCTTTTCTTTTTTTTTTTAACAAAGTTAATTTATCCTAAGTTTATGACCTACTATTGCCTATTTTGCTAATGTAATAGCTGAGTCAGGCAGGAATGTCAAATGAATGACACGCAGATACACATAAATAAAATGTTAAATAAATCTTGCTAGGTGTGGTGGCACACACCTTGAATCCCAGCAATTGGGAGGCTGAGGCAGGCACATCTCTATGAGTTGGAGACCAAGTCTACATAGTGAGCTACAGACGAGCCAACGCTACATAGTGAAACCCTGTCACAAAAACTAATAATAAATTCCTTAAAAGACTATTCGACTATTCATAGTGGCTATAGGATTTCTGAGTGTGAGGCCAGCCTGGTCTACAGAGTGAGTTCCAGGACAGCCAGGGCTATACAGAGAAACCCTGTCTCGAAAAATTAAAAATAAATAAATAAATAATAATAGCTGAAACTAATAATTGTACAAATTTCCTTTAGTGTCACTGGTTAAGCAATGGAGGCACATCTATACCACCGGCTGCGACTTACCAATGAGAAGACACATAACTTGAATAAACCTCTAGGTTACTGAAAGGCTGAATAAGGAAGATAGTCTCCCAAAGTGTGCACCACTTGGTTATAGCTGAAGTAAACCTGTAGGCATGAGGGCTGGAGAGGTGGCTCAGTGGGTCAAGTGCTTGCAGTGCAGGCATGAGGACCTGAATTCAAATCCCCATGTCCAAATCTGGGTAGGCTACTGAGTGGAGGAAGAGGTGTGGATAGCATGATGAAGTGTGTAGTAATGACATACTTCCATACTTTGATTGTGGTGATGGTCCTGTGGGAGCTACACATCTGACAGGATTTCACACACACACCACATGTATAACTAGGAACATCTGGATAAGCTCTGTAGCTGTGACCAATGTCGTTACTAAGTTTGTATTACCATGACACTGAGAGTCACAGGGGTGTGTGCGCAAGGGATACTCAGAGCCTGTCTTTGCATGTGTGGCTCTACACGTCACAGTGTCTTTTTTGCAGTAATGAATGAAGGCATTAGTCAGTACTTAGAAGTCACAGCTAGATTTCAATAAAACCCTGAGGGAGGGAGGGAGGGAGGGAGGATAAGCTAGGTGTAAGTGGGCTAGGGGTGAGATCAGCGGTAGAGAACTTCCCTAATATGTGTGAAGCCCTGGGATCCATCCTCAACACCATAGCAAAAATAGAAGGAAGAAAAGAGGGAATCAGGAGAAGAAAAAAAGAGCCTACTCAGTGCAGTGACCTAGCCTCACCTCTGCATGCCGGAGGCCACTCCCCTCCCAGCATGCCTCTCTCTCCCTACCCAGCATGCCTCTCTCTCCCTACCCAGCATGCCTCTCTCCTGCCCTCCCACTGGCATCCAGGCGCTCACCTTCATTCCTGTCCCTCTCTGAGTTTATCTTCTCTTCACCAAAGCCTTCCCATCTCCCAAAGCTCCAGAAGCCTAGGCCTCTGTCCACGTGGAATGATCATACCTGCCTGAATTCAGAGACCAGGATCTAACTCCTCTACTGCCTTTCCCCAATCCCTGACACAGTGACTGAGACTGTAAAGGAGTACTTGAAATTCCTTGTGAGTAGAATACAGGCCTGGCTGCCTTGATATCTATAAGCAGTTCTTTTTTGTTTTTTCTTGATTTTTGATATTTTTATTTCTTCAATGTTTTATTATTAGGAGTGACTAAAATAAAAAAATATAACTGAGTCCCATCATTACTGTCATTATGGAAACGGCTTTAAGAGAAAACTGGTCAGATGAATATTAATGCTTCCCACTTTTCAACTGGTAAATAGTTGCCACTGATAAAGCAGACAAGCCCAGAGAATCTGTCCAGAATGTTCAAGATATAGTTTATTATACAACATGCCTGTTCTCAGGGAGAACACCTAGGACATTACTATGTGTACTTCTTGATCTCATCGTACAAGACAAGCACAAAGGTACCACCCATACCTCTGAGAACATTGGACCACGCACCCTTGAAAACAGCCTTGCTTCCTTCATCGCAAGCCATCTTCCGCCAGTAGTCAAGCGTGCCTGTGTACATGATATCAGTCCCTTTGCGTCCCGACTGCATCATCGCACGATGGTGAACCGTGTCAAAAGGATAGGAAGTCAGGCCAGCGACAGCAGTGACAGACTTCAATCATCCAGCTGATGAAGGTGTGAGTATTCTTGGGATCTGGGAGAATTCCCTTTGCAGCATCATAGATACCAAAGTAAGCAGCTCGCTAGATGATAATGCCCTGTACTGACACATTAAAGCCTTGGTTCATCAGGTCCTTAATCCCATCGGATTTGTACATCTTAACCAAGGCCTCTGCCCACATCTGCTGCTAGACGGGTACGGGCAAAATCAAGAGGGTACACAAAGCACAAGGATGTGGCCCCAGCGGCACCACCTGATGCCAGGTTCCCTGCAAAGTAGCACCAAAACTGGGTCCTCTTGTCCACCCAACCCAGAAAGATCTGCTTGTATTTATCTTTGAAGGCAAAGTTGAGAGCCTGGTTGGGGAAGTATCTGATGACATTGGCCAGGTTCTTACACTAGATAGACAGGACTCCATGTTCCTTAGGGATATGAACCACGCAGAGTTCGAGAGTCAAAGCCGGTTGTCAACCCAGTCCTGTCCCGCACTCGCCTGCCTCTTCTTTTTTTGCTTTCAATTGACAGATGCCGCTGTGTCCTTCACCAAGGACTTCTTGGCCGGTGGAGTGACTGCGGCCATCTCCAAGATGGCGGTAGCACCCATCGAGAGGGTCAAGCAGCTGCTGCAGAGGCAGCACGCCAGCAAGCTAATCACGGCAGATAAGCAATATAAGGGCACGTTAGACTACAAGCAGTTCTATAAGAACCGTGACCTACAGTTTCACACATAAGCAGTAAAGTCAGCCCCTGATGGTAACTCCATTTATGACTTTTGACTCTTTGATCACACACACACAGGTAATAGGAATTTAGTAGAAACTGTACTTCAAATTCTGATCCATTTCCAGGGTAATGCCATACTGTCTGAACAGCTCTTCTTACAATGCCAGCCACATCTGACAGGTCCCAGCCAATCACATGGTCACACGGGACACAACCTATACAAAGCATGTTATGATTAAGCTGTGATGTTGGGCTGTTGAACTGGATAGTTTTTATGTCAACCTGACATAAGCTAGGGTCTTCTAGGAAAAAAGAAATCCTCAGAAAATGCCTCTACAGGACTGGCCTCCACCACCACCACACAGGCCACCTTCTCATTCCCAGTTTTCTGAGAGTTACAAGACTAGCCACTGAAGCCATCTGAAGTCCAACATTTACCCCAGAAATCTTGTGGATTCTGAGGTCCACATGAGGCCACATGTGCCTGTCTGTTTCCAGTGGTTCTCAACCTGGATCAAGACCCTCAACCTTTATATAGGGGTCACATATCAGAGATCTCGTTTATCAGATATTTATATTAGGACTCATAACAGTAGCAAAATTGCAGTTATAAAGTAGCAACAAAAATAATTTTATATTGGGCAGTCACCACAACATGGGGAACTGTATTAAAGAGGTGCAGCCTTAGGGAGGTTGAGAACCACTTAGACCATTAAAAGCTGCTGGCTCCTGGGCTCCTCAAGCCTTTGCCTTCTCTTTAGCCACTCCCTGCCACCAGGTCCAGCCAGCATAGCTAAAAGTGTGCAGAGTCCTGGGGACCCATAAGATCAAAACTCAAGATCTTTCGGTGACCCAGGAGATAAAAGCTATTTTCTGAGCTCAGTATGGTGCTTGTTTCTGTAAAGTCAGCACTCAGGAAGCTGAGATAGGAGGATTGCCACAAGTTTGGGGCTACCCTGGGCTACATAGTGAGTTCCAAGCCAGTCTGGGTTACAGAGTATGAGACCTTGTCTCCAGAAAAAACAAAAATCATGTGTCAGGTTACAAACAGAAATGAGGAAAATAAAAACATCCTAAGCGCAAGGTAAGTGGATGAATTTTCACAGAGACAGCAAGGGTTGTTGAAAGCATCCCAGATTGCACACTGAAAGAGAGCTTTGTATTTTAGAAAAAGAAAATGTTTTTTTCTAAGTGATCTCAATATATCATTTGTCTTTTTTTTTGCCATGTTGGCTTTTAAAGATTTATTTTTATTGAGTGTATGTGTGTGTGTGTGTGTGTGTGTGTGTGTGTGTCTGTGTGTCTGTCTGTCTGTCTATCTGTCTGTCTACCTGTCTGTGTACTATATATACAAGTACAGTACCCAAGGACCCCAGAAGAGGGCATCAAGTCCCCTGCAGCCAGAGCTACAAGTGACTGTGAGCCAGACACAGGTGCTGGGACCCAAACTTTGGTCCTGAAGAGCAGTAGCACCCGTGACTCCTGAGTCCCTCTCCAGTCCCTACAATACTGACTTCCAAACAGTGTTGCAATAGCATAGGCCAGTCAAGCTATCTCCACTTCATCTAAATCAAGGCAGGCACACCAGATTCTACTAGAGCACTTTGTATTCTTCACCACACTGTGATAGTAAGAAAATGAGCGAGTTTTACTTCAAGTCCTTGATGAAAGAGTAAGAAGTATTCATTTTTCTAAAGACCCGAATACAACGTTTTTAGCTTTCTGTGTGAAGAAGCAGAATTTGCAGGCTTGAGGCTTCTCACTACAGCAGTGACTCAAGGTCAAGTATTCACATGATGAAGCTTTGAGCCGAGGCAGAGGGGTTTTTTGTTGTTGTTGTTTGTTTGATTGGCTTATTATTTTGTTTTTGTTTTATTCAAAAAACACTATTTTTACTTGAAAGAGTGAGTGGCAAACTATATGTGCTCAATTGAAACTATATTGGCTCAATTTCCTTAAGGAATGAATAAAGCAAGCTCGCCATGAAAAAGAAAACCATGGCTGTATCTGTTGCTGCCAGTAATAACATTTGGGCTGTCACCAAAAGTCAGAGTTTTAAGAACATTGCCACTGTAAGGTTGAGGTTCCCCAGTACTTCAGACTTTCCAGATGGAACTGACATCGATATTAAATAATTTCTTAAATAATATAGCCAAGTACCTGTCTATCTATATAATCTGACCTCATACTTTCTGCATGTCCTTTTGCAAATTCATACACAGTTTTTTAAAAGTCTGGAGCTGGAGAACTTGCTCGGTGAGACAGTGTGTTTGCTATACAGGCATGGGAACCCAAGTCTGTATTTGTAGCACTCACACATTAAAAACCTGTGTACCGCCACACAAGCATCTGTAAGCCCGACACTGGGATCACAGGGGCTTGCTGGCTACAAACTTGGCTTCGGGTTCAGTGAGAGACCTTGTCACAAGGGAATCACGTAGAGAGCAGTGGAAGATAGCACTCAGTATCCTCCTCTAACCGCCCCCCCCAGGTGCTGTAAAGAATGGGCATGTTTTCTCTCTCTCTCTCTCTCTCTCTCTCTCTCTCTCTCTCTCTGTCTCTCTCTCTGTCTCTGTCTCTCTCATACACACACACACACATACACACACACACACACACTCACAAAATACCAGAAAAAGAGAGGGGAGGTGTGTGGAGAGAGAGAGAGAGAGAGAGAGAGAGAGAGAGAGAGAGAGAGGAGAGAGAGAGAGAGAACAGAAAGAAATCTCAAGCACATGATAAACTGCTGTTTTCTCATATAGGAATAGTAGAAGTTCATTCAAGCGATCTGAGGTTTCTCAGGGAACTTGTTGGGAGACTGTCCCCTTTGCTTTAGCATTTACTTTACTAACAAGCTACAAGCTAAAAGGGGTGACTCTCATGACCTTCCAGTAGATGCCGAAAGAACATTTGACAGAGTTCAATACATTGTTACAACTCTCACTAGCTGCATATGCACTGTGGAATTCTTTTAGCCATAAGGAAGAATAAAATTATGTCATTTGCAGGAAAATGGGTGCTACTAGAGACCATCTTGTTAAATGAATTAGGCCATTCTCAGGAAGACATTTCCTCTTCCTGAAGTGTGGAGAGATGAAAGACAGGCAACTGAATTGTACAAATGTGCCCAGTGATGTGCGCTTGTGAGAGTCCTTACATATCCCAGTACCACACGCTGTGCATATATACACAGTGAAAATATTTTTAAGGATATTTTTAAAACTGTCCATGAACTAATAGAAGCTAACTTCTCTAAGCTGATTAAATAAATCTGAAAAATGCAGTCAACATATTTAAAATATACTGTGTGTACTCACCATTCCCACGCATGCTCACACTAAAGGTAAGATAAGAGAAAGAGAGAGAGAGAAGACAAACAGTTTGAAAGGAGAATTAAAACTGTACTCTATGGCAACATGATTATTTACGTGGGAAAAAATGGCAAGAAATCTACAAAATCTTTCAGAATTTGGTGTGTTCAGTAAGTTGTCAGTTATAAGATTAATACACAAAACTGAGTTGTGTTCCTGTAGGTTAGCAATAAAGGTTTAAGATGGTACCTCTTGGGCTGATCAGATGGCACAGAGGATAAAGCACTTGCTCCATACCTGAGGACCTGAATTTTCATCCTCAGAACCCATTTCAAGCCAAATGTAGTAGCATGCAGTTGGAATCTCCACGCCCCCACACTGAGATGGAAGACGGATGAATTACCTAAAGCTCGTGGGCTCACTTGGTGTATGTACACAGTGGTAAACAACAAAGAAAGCCTGTCTTAGACAAGATGGAAGATGAGAACTGACACCCCAGGTTGTCCACATGTGTGCCACACATGATTGTGTGTACATGCAAACATGCACGTGCGCGCGCACACACACACACACACACACACACACATGATCATGTGTATACATACACCCATGCAAGTACACACATGCATACTTTTAAGGTACCTGCTCCTAATGTGGTGGCACACCTGTAATCTTTGGACAAAGGAGAAAGAGGCAGGTCATCTGTGGGTTTTACACCAGCCTGAACTTCACAGCAAAGCTGACTGAAAACAACACAAAAAACGGTCTGCATTATGGTTTGTGTGGGAAATGTAATGGGACATTTGGTTGCCAGGTGGGGGCCATATTTTGGGAGATTGCAAGACTTTTGAGAGGGCTAGTGAAGGGAAGTGGATCGTGGGAGACAGGCCTTGAGATTTATACTCCAGGGGGCTTCCTGTCCTGTGTCAGCTGACTGCCAGCATACTGTTACCAGCTACCATATACAACCCCAACACACACACCATCACCACCACACACATATCACATATACACACCACCACACACACACATCACTATACACACCAATACATACACACCAACACACAAACAACACACACACAAACACACACACCAACAACAACACATACCACCACTACCATCCCTTCCCTGCCACAATGGACTAAATCCCCTCAAATTTGGGGCCAAATTAAATCTCACATACACCTTCAGTTGCATTTGGTCGGACATCTGCTCGCAGCATTGAGAAATAACTAATGCAGTATCTGAAACAATAGCACCAAATATAAAATGAGGAAGTACAAATCAAATGCCCATAGAATACATATGCTAAAAATTATGGAGCATTAATTAAAGAAATCAAACTTTCCAGAAACAAAGATAATATATGTGGTTCATGGAGTAGGAGATTTGGTGTTGTCAGTTTAATTCTTTCCAAATTGTTCTGTAAATTTGATGCAATAATGCAAAATACAAATAGAATTTTTTAAAAGATTTATTTGCTTATCTCTCTGTGTCTCTGCCCCCAACTCAACTCTGTCTCTCTGTCATTCTCTCGCTGTGTCTCTCTCCCCACCTTTCTCATATGTGTGTGTGGAGGGTGAGGGTGGGTTTGTGTATATAAGCATTCAGGTGCTTAGAGGCAAAAAGAGTATTTGAAGCCCCTGGAACGGGAGTTAGAGGCAGTTGGGAGCTGTCTAGTGTGGGTGTTCTGATCCTCTGGAAGAGCCAAGATAGCGCAAGCTGCTGAGCTGTCTGTGAAGCTCCTGGATTTCTTTTGTATATCATCATGATACTTCCAAAATTTATATGAAGATGTTAAAAGAAAAAGACAAGCCTAAACTACTTTGAAAAAAAGGGGGTGGAGAGATTAAAAGAGAATGAGAGAAAAAGGGGGTGGAGAGATTAAGAGAGAATGAGAGAGAACTGACATAGTGGAATGTCCTGCAGTGCTCTCTCAATGACAAGTGACTCCCATGGAACTCAGACATGTCTGTGTGCTTCACATTTTTCCAATTAGAACACCCTGAGAGAAACCATGGCCATGTGAATAAGAATTGCCCCTACAGGCTTATATATTTGAATATTGGATTCGCGGTTGGAGGAACTTTGATGGAAGAATTAGGAGGTAGGACCTTGTTGGAGGTTTCAAAATCCCATGGCATTCCCAGTAGCTCCTGGGAAGCAGAGGCAAGTGCATCTGTGAGTTCCAAACCAGCCTGGCCTACAGAGCAAGTTGCTGGGCAACCGGGACTACACCCTGCCTGGGAGTGGGGGAGTGAACCAGACAAATATGAGACAAGAGCTACAGGGGCTTCTGCCATAATATATAAGTTTCCCCTGAGTGGGGCATATGTCACAGCTCAGACGCTTAGAATCTGAGTCATCCTCCAAAGGAAGAAATATTCCAAAAAGAGCACATTGTAAATGCCCACAGCCAGTCTTGGAGCCCTATCAGGACAGGGTGAGAATTTATCACCAGTCTTCTGAAACAGATAAAGACTGATTTTTAAATCCCAAGTATCTCTTACATTTTGTCGCTGTTTCTAGCCTTGGCCCAGAGCCTCCAAAGCACCTCACTTCCACGCAAGTGCACCACAGGGAATCATTCTAACCCCAGCAGTCCCAGGTCCCACTCCTGTCTGCTTAATTGCCCATTACCCTTTCCTTCTAGGGGTCAAAGATTTACCACCGCTATTGGAACAAAGTCTGGATCCTCTTAAGATCTATCAAGCCTAGCGGTCCACCTCCTGTAACTCAGGCCTCATACCCTTTGCTCCACTACAAGGCTCTTTTTCATGCCACATACCCTGCCATCACAGGGCCATCACATGCCATCACATGCCATCACAGGGCCACCACATGCCATCACATGCCAATCACACACATGCCATCACACACATGCCATCACACACATGCCATCACACACATGCCATCACATGCCAACACATGCCATCACAGGGCCATCACAGGGCCATCACATGCCATCACATGGCAACACAGGGCCATCACATGCCATCACAGGGCCATCACAGGGCCATCACATGCCATCACATGGCAACACAGGGCCATCACATGCCATCACATGCCATCACAGGGCTGTTGTGCATGCTCTTCTATCTCTGAACCACGGGCACCCACATTGACTTGAATGCCCTTTTACAGTCTAGGTCTTATCTCAGTTGCCTTGGTCTTGGCATCTGTTCACAGCAGTGAAAGCCTGACTAATACATAGTCTCATCAGTCTAGGGAGTTGGGCTGGTATTAGCAGTCGCCAGTCCCTGCAGGTCTTAGGAGTTATCTGGTGGGTGGAGGTAGGGTAATAGGAAGCTTGGGGGGGGGGGGTGAGTGTAACAGTCAAAACAGAAGTTGGATATTTTCCCTTTTCTGCCAGTACTATCCCCTGGGACCAAGACCTAGCCTGATCTGACATGTGTGTGTGTGTGTGTGTGTGTGTGTGTGTGTGTGTGTATGCAAATATGAACATGAAGGCACTCAGTTCCCTGGAGTTGGGATTACAGGTGCCTCTCAAGCCACCTGACATGGATGCTGGATGCTGGGAATTCTGCAAGAGGAGTATGTGCTCTTTCCAGCCCTAGAGAGTTATTTTTTTAATTTGTAAAAATGCAATGCTGAAAGCCTTTGGAATGACTACAGTCACGATGAACCCAGAACTGCTTTGCATCCTTTACAAAGTGCGTTGGATACACACTCCAGCACGACAATCTTTGTTTCCGTGGGCCTCATTTTCTAGATGAGCAAACTTCAGCTACGAGAAATGGCAGGACCTGCCCAAGGTCAGCCCTCCTGACACAGAGCCATCAGGATCCGGATCCGGATCTGATAAAGAGTTTACATTCCTTCTGAAGCAGCCTCGGGTGAGACAGCTCCTTCCCCACTCCAGACAAGGAAAGGAGAATGTGAGGAGAGCGTGGGGCAGCCTGACCTTCACAGGTTTTATTTTTAAACCCATGCCATTTTTATGACAGACTGATGTAAGTCAGGTCGGGCTAGGTCTTGGTCCCAGGAGATAGTACTGGCAGAAAAGGGAAAATACCCAACTTCTGTTTTGACTGTTACACTCACCCAAGCAGGGGGGAAACAGAAAGGAAAAGTGCTCTTGGCTGGAGTGCAGAGAACCCTGCCAGGAAAGACTGATTGCCAAAGACGGCCCCTCAAGCCCCATTAGCACCGTGACACCAGTGGAGAGGAGCTGAACATTTGGTGACACTCACGATGTCCTGGCAACTTTTGAAAGCAAGATTGTGTCTCTATAAACTAAGTAAGGGGTGAGGAGGAGGTATTTTAAAAATGAAGTACTGGGAAGAGACCAGAGTGAGGGAGGATTTTGCTCCTTCTGATCCAGTTGAATGGCACCCAGGGACTGCTGCACAAAAGAATCCCCCTGTAAGATTTCCCTACTATCCCATCCCTTAACCTCCAGATCACCTTGGTCCTTCATGACTGGAGTCTAGGTCACCTGTGCAGGCTGAAAGGAAGCTGGGAGAGCAATAGCATCATCAACAACAAGATGCCTAAGAGCTCACCACACACCTACACTACACATAAGACACTGAGAACAACAAAGTCCAAGGCCACTCGCTCACTGAGCCTGTGAGGGATTAGTGGGATCTCATTCACAAAAGCCTCCCAGCCAAGCACTTATTCCCACTTGGAGGACAGGTAACCTAAACAACAATTCTGAACCATCAGGAGGTTGTGGGAAAACAAGTTAACATGTCTGAGATCATAGGCAAGCTCGTCCTCGGAAGAGATAGCTAGAGGGTTGCCTGTCCCCAGGAAGGGCACCTGTTGTAGCTTGCTTTCTTTTCAGTTTGTATTTGCTGTTTGTTTTGGAAGGAAGGAAGGAAGGAAGGAAGGAAGGAAGGAAGGAAGGAAGGAAGGAAGGAAGGAAGGAAGGAAGGGCTGGTAACTCTTCCTGAAACTCTTGGTCCACACAGGACCACTTGAATCACTCTGAGCAACCATTAGAATCACCCACACACAACCAAATGAATCACTCCACACTACAGAGAAAGATTGCAAGGTTCACAATAGAATTGTTACAAGTAAATTTATTGATTCTAAGTTAAATTTTGTGTGTTTATGCATATCTCTCTGTGTGTGAATGTGTGTGTGTGTGTGTGTGTGTGTGTGTGTGTGTGTCCGCAGCCATGTATGATATTCTTGTGAAGGTCTGATGATGGCTTTCAAGTGCCAGTCTTACCTTATGCCTCATTTGAGACAGGGTCTATCTCCACTGACTATGCTAGAGTAGCTGACTGGAGAGCTTGTAAAAATTACCCTGTCTCTGCCTCCTGTTTCCTAGTAGGAGCATGCTAGGATTACAGATACCTACACTATGCATCCAATTTTGATGCAGGTTCTGAGGGCCCTGACTCAGGTTGTTAGGTTTGTGTAATATTGAGATTAGGCTACTCTGAGTTACCCCATGTGGTCTAAAGCAGTGGTTTATCAACCTGTGTGTCCCCTAAGACCTTTAAGAAAGGAAAACTGCAACCCCTGTGTAGACACACAAATTGAACACCTGCCAGGCACCACAGACCAATAAAAGACCAGAAGTAAAGGGAAAGCCACCCTACACATACATTTATCTGGAGTGAATTCAGACTATGGAGGCATATGAATGTATTAAGATCCTATTAGGGTAACCAGACCTAAGAACTTATTAAACACACCAGGCAAAAGCAAAAGGTTTTACCAGAGTACAACCCACTTGATTGGATGCCATCAAGTGACAGACACCTAACATGTGATCATATGGTGTTCACACCAACCTATCACCTGATAGCCAGTATGTATATCGAGGACCAACAAGCAGAGAACTCCCCAACCTCCCTGGAACTTCATCTCCACTGGGGAGCCCTCTGCTAACCCAGCCAATGCAAACCCCCGACTGTCCACCCATTCACCCACATGAACCTGGAGCTGAAACAGCCCATGCTGGGTTCTGTCACCTTCCACAAACCAGAATCATTTAGGTTGAGAAGATGCCACCAACAGACAAGTCTGGATTCAAGGTATTCACTTGATTAGTGATTGATGAAAGAGGGACAGCCCACTGTTGAGGGATGTCATCCTTGGCTGGGCCAGTGGTTGTGAGTGGTAAAAGAAATGAAGCTGAGTAAGACATGGGGCACACAGCCATAAACATGGCCTCCACTGCAGTTCCTGCCCCTGGCTTCCTGCCCTGACTTCTCTTCATGATGGCCTGTAAGCTACAAGATGAAATAAATGCTTCCCTCTCCAGGTTGCTTTGGGTCATGGCCTTTCCAAAAGCAATGGGAATTTAGTTAGGATAGTACAGTTTCCTGCACACTGAGCCAGACTTACACCAATGGCTGAACTCTATAGTCTTTCTTTCAAACCCTGACTTCAGCTGCCTCCCAGCCCTGGTCTGGCTTGTAGCTTTATCAGCACAGACTCTCACAGCCTACTTCTGAAACCCTTCCTATTCTGCTACACCTGCTTTAACTTGCATTCCTTCTGTAAACTACATATATGCATGTGTGTGTGTGTATACATATGTGTGTATATATACATATATATACACACATGTACATATATACACACATATATATACACTTGTACACATATATACACATGTATACACATATACATATATATGTACATATATGTGTGTATATATGTATGTGTATGTGTGTGTGTGTGTATATATATATATATATATATATATATATATATATATATATATATGCACACTCATACCATGTGTGGTGTTTATTATCTGTTTGTCTGTCAAGTTGAAACCTCTGGACCTGGAGAATTCATTCCTATTCAACAACCTGTGATGTTGGAGAAGAAGACAAACATGTTCCTCTATGTCTCTGGCTAACATGCTCACAATATGCACCAAGTGCTTTTACCCACTCAGCCAGCTTGCCAGCCCTTAGGTTAAAGGTTAAAAGAATTAGCTGCTAGGGATCATGGCACATGCCTTCAACTCCAGCAGTTAGGACCTGACCTAGGAGAATGAGAATTTGAGACTAGCTTGGCCTACCTAGTACAAGACCTGACTGGGAATCCACATCATGGGATCCTGATGCTCACACACCCACACATGTATGTGCACAGACATGATGGATGGAAGGATGGATGGATGGGTGGACGGACGGACGGACAGACAGACAGACAGACAGACAGACAGAAGGAAGACAGACAGAACAATAGACAGACAGACACTTTCATTGTGCTCTGATATGGTCGCTTTTAAAGTGTGTGGGGAGTGATAGTGGAATGAAGAAAAGGGTCTGAGAAATTGAGAGTGCTCTAAATCAAACCTTTAAATTTACTATGCATCAGGGAGCATTCTGGAATGATTATCACTACACACACACACACACACACACACACACACACACACACTTCATATTTACTCTTCCTCCATATGTCCAGCACCCCCATTATCTAAGAGGCCAGGGTCACTAAAGGGGAAACGCATTCTCCCCAAGATCAGCATCTGACTAATAGAAACAGACTCGCCTTCACACTGAAGCTATTCCCTGGGGGTTTGTGGTACTCTGCTCTCCCGTTTTTAATGTTGGAAAATCTAATTCCAAACAAATGTTAATAGCTTCATTATGTGAGCAAACGACTAATAAGTTATGCAGCTAAAGAGTCTTCAGCTGAGTCCCCTAAGCTTTTTGTGGAGTAGTATTTGATCTGTTGACATAAATCTATTGCTATTGTGGGTAACATACATATGCAAAGCTCCCACAAAGTAAACCAAAACTAAACTAAGTACATCCCCGATAGAATAGGTGTGACGGGAGTTTAGAATTCCAAGGCTTTAGTGCATCTTAGTTAACGAGGAGTAGCAAACAATAAAAATGTGAAGGAAGAATCAGGGACTAGGAGATGGCTCCATGTATAAAAGAGCTTGCTGCATAAGCATGAGGATCTGAGTTCAAATCCCCAACACCTATGTAAGACATGTAAGAAGTTAAGCATAGTCATGCAGACCCATAACTCCCAGTGCTGGGGAATGGGGGTACAGATAGGAAGATCCTTCAGGCTTGCTAACTGCCAATCTAGTTCCAGGTTCAATAAAAGATACTGCCTCAAGTGACTAATGCAGAGGACAAAGTAAGATGCCCAAGAGTGTATGTGCACACACGTGCACACACACTCACATACATACATATACACACACATACACACATACACACACACACACACACACACACACACACACACACACACACAAAAGAAACCAGGACTAGAGAAAGCCCAGTTGGTAAAGTGTTTATGAACACATGAAGACCCCAGAACCCACATTAAAAAAGTGAGGCATTATGACACACCCCTCTAATTCTAGTGCAGCAGAGACAGAGGTGGCAGGGACACCTGAGCCTTGATGGTCAGCCAGCCTGGTCCACATCAATAAAAGATCCTTGTCTTGTAATACAAAAGAGCAGAGTGGGTGGCTTCCATGAGCAGGGCCCCCAGAGGCTCACAGTTTAGAATACTTGGTTCCCAGCTGGTGGAACTGTTCAAGAAGGATTAAGAGGTGTGGCTTTGTTGGAGAAAGTGTATCAGTAGGAGTGGGCTTTGCGGTTTCAAAAGCCTGGCACCATTTCCAGTCTCGGTCTCCTGCTTTGGGATCAAGATACCTCTCAGCTCTTCCTACCACCGTGCCTGTGCCCTGCCCATTAGGAACTCGAACCCCCTGGAACCATACGCTTAATTAAAAGCTGTCTTTTATAAGTTGCTCCAGACACATTGTTTTAGCACAACAGAACAGTAACTGACATTGGGCCTGAAGATCAAAACCAGAAGTCTTCTAGCCTCCGTGTATCCCAACCCACAGAGGCAAGTGTACCAGCACACACCTATGTCTGTTCACACGGGAGGGGGAGAGGAGAAAACAAAGCAGGTTCTCAGGACCATGCCACAGCAGAGCATGCATTGACAAACCCCAAGGAAACGCAGAAAGTGTGGAAGGAAGGCGAGGAGACCCTAGACTGCTGTCAGTAAGGTAGATCTATGACAGGAACCTCAAGTGTGAAAGGGCAAATGAGTTACTTCTTTTGTCTGGACAGCCTTGTGCATCGCAGGCACAGCTTCTCTGTGAGAGTAAGAGAATGGTTCTGGGGGGCCAGAGATCCCTGAGCTGAAGATGATGAAGCTTATAAGAACAAGGCACCAGACAAGATGGCATGCCTCTCAGCCCATCCACACATGGATAGAAAGGATGGAGCCACCAGATACATCCAAGGCGATTCTTTATGCCATAAAGTAGGGTCACTGTTTAATTTGATAGGCACATCAGACCTGTCTTCAGATATTGGTCGTTTAACTTCAAATATGCTTTGCATAGAGGACAGGGAATGATGGACCAGCAGCCCCCAGGCCTGCTTTGACCATATCCCATCCAGGCCATTGTGGCACTGCCACTGTTTGGGAAAAGTGGAAATCCCTGAAAGTTCCCCTTCACTGGCATTTGGCTCAGCTTGGCAGAGATCCCTTTAGGTTTCCATACTCAAGTGGTCTTAGCCCTTACTAAGCGCAGGCCGCCCTGTGAGCTTTAAAGGGGGTGTCACTTTAAAAACCATGGAATAAAACCAAAAAAAAAAAAAAAAAAAAAAGGGCCGGGCGTGGTGGCGCATGCCTTTAATCCCAGCACTCGGGAGGCAGAGGCAGGCAGATTTCTGCGTTCGAGGCCAGCCTGGTCTACAGAGTGAGTTCCAGGATAGCCAAGGCTATGCAGAAAAACCCTGTCTCGAAAAAAAAAAAAAAAAAAAAAAAAAAAAAAAAAACCATGGAATAGGACCTAGAGAGGAGGCCCAGCTCACCTTCAGAGCACTTTCTGCTCTTCCAGAGGACTGGAGTTTGATTTCCAGGATCTACATGGTGGCTCACAACCATCCAAAAGCTCCAGTTTCCAGAGGATCAAACACCCTCTTCTAACCTCCCCAGCCACTGGGCACACATATGGTACACACACATACATCCAGGCAAAATACCCACACACACAAACAAATCTTTTTTTTTTTTTTAATGTTTTTGAAAGCATGGAATGTTAGCTCTGAGAGCTCTTTTATTTCATTTCCTTTTCTTCCAAGAAAACTCCTTAAGTGAGTGGTTCTCAAGGTCCCTAGTGCTGTGACCCTTTAATATCGTCTCTCATGCTGTGGGGGACACAACCATAAAATGATTTTGTTGCTACTTCATTACTGTAGTTTTGCTGCAGTTACGAATCACAATGTAAATATCTGATATATATCTGATAGGCAACCCCTGTGAAAGGGTCATTAGACACACCCCACAAAGGGTTCGAAACATGTAGGTTGAGAACCACTGCCTTAAAGCCTTAGACTGCCAGTCATAAGAATAGTCATAATGGCTTACAGACTTTGGACACTCTTAAGCACTATGCCAAGAGATTTACATATTTAAATCAAATGAGTGCAAGATGGCTTTGACTTTTGTCTCCCTTTTGAAGAAGAGGAACCTGTGCTTTCTTCCCATCTCATTCCTACTTTGTGACGAACTCCTCATCAAGCACTAACCCTTGGTCTTCCAACGCCTATGAGCAGCATTGGTTCATGGCAAATGGGAAGCAAAAGAGGAATATAAGAACAAGCCACAGCAGGATATTGCCCCCAAAGACATACCCCAAGTGATTTATTTGCTCCAGGTTAGATGTGTCTTCTGAAACTTCCACAGCCCCCCAACCTAGCTGGGTACCAAGGTTGAAACAGAGATGAAAAGGAACACCTCAAATTCAAACTGAAACACTTAGGTTAGAACTCTTGCCTTCTGACTTCTTTACCCTTGAGCATGTAATAATGTCCGCTAATGTTTGCACTGCATCTGCGCTGTGCCAAGATGGTGACAGGTAGACACATAGCTTAGAAGAGCATTCTTGACACCTTCAAACATGACACGATATCTTCGAAGACAATATGACTACACTATTGTTTTGACAAGTCACAGACTGTGAGGCCAGTTCTTACCCTGTTGTCTTCCTGGATCTCCCAGTCACTCGAGAATGTCGTCAGCTGCTGCCCTTGGGAACAGTTAGCAAACTGGAAAAGACTGGAAAACATCCTTCTGTTCTCCTGTGTGTCTGGAAAGATGGCATCTTGGAAATTGACTCCGTGTGGCAAGAGATTGTAATTTTCATCCATCCTGAAGGGGAAGGGTCAAAGCAGACAGGTGAGGCTATTGGAGATGGGCCCAGCTTCAGTCTGGTTTACAAAGGACAGAGATGGTCTTGCCAATGTCACCATCAAGTCTGGCATGGGTCTCGGGAAGGGATCTCTACTATTAACACTTCTCATCACTTTCCACTTTACAATGCTTGAGTATAGCCTGCCTTTAATCCCAGCACTCAGGAGGCAGAGGCAGGCAAATTTCTGAGTTCGAGGCCAGCCTGGTCTACAAAGTGAGTTCCAGGACAGCCAGGGCTATACAGAGAAACTCTGTCTCGAAAAACCAAAAAAAAAAAAAAAAAAAAAAAAGATTTTTCTAAAGAACAGAGTCTAGACAAGAGGGAAGGATGATGTATGCATTCCTATCTATTTCCCACATCTCGCAGTGTCCCTTGCTTCCTGGTAAGCAGGCAACAGTTGTAATGTGACCTGGATTCAAGTCTCACTGCTACGTTGGGCTCATGACATGAAATCAGTTTCTTCTTTAAGCACCATTGTCTTCCCATCTGCTACAAGAAGATTGTACAAACTATACTTTCTTGGTATTATCATGGGCATTACACTGGAAAACTGTAGAAGTGACTCAGTGGGTAAGAGCACTTCCTGATCAAGGGTGAGGGAGGACCCAAGGTCAAATCCATAGCACCCCCATAGACAGCCAGTCATGGCTCTGCACACCAGTAACACCATCACGGGGACAGACAGGCAGATTGTGAGAGCCTGCTAGCCCAGCCTAGCCCAAACAGCAATGTTCCAGGTCAATGAGAGACCCTCTCTCAAGGCAATAAAGTGGAGAGAGGTAGAGGAAGATATTCGGCATCTTCCTCTGGCTTCTGCATGTGCTCACGCCGCAGTGCATGCACCGCATACACATGCAGCACACACATCCAACACACACAAGGATGATGAAGAGCTTGGCACAGAGCGAATGCGGTACAAATATCAGTGAACCTTTTCACACACCCAAGTGTAAAGTGCTTATTAGAAACAGTAAGGAAAAAAAAGAGGTGAGAATTCTAACCTAAGGGTTCCAATTTGAATTTGAGTTGTTCCCCCTTCCTCTCTGTTTCAACCTTGGTACCCAACTAGGGTGGGATGTTTCCAGAGGGTGGATCTACCTGGAGGAAGTAAATCACTGGGGAAAGCCTCTGGGGCTATGACCTGCTGTTGGCCCTTCCTGCATTCCTCTTGACTTCCTGCTTGCCAGGAGGTGAAGAGCCCCTGCCCCAGTGCACAGGCCCACACGGCCATGGAAAGAGCCAAACACAAACCCTCTCTCCTTTCCATTTACCAGTCACAGCAAGTAAACAAGAGGGAGAGGGAGGCCAGACCAGAGGAGGAATGAATGCCTTGTGTGCCTACTTCAAGGCAAGACAGCCCAAAGAAAAGACAGTCTGTCACATCATTGTGTGACTTTCTGCCAACAGTTCATCGCAAAAGATGAAAACAGTGGCTGACCACCACACAGTCACTGGTCCGTGTTGTGATTTTTAAAAATGTAAAATAATAAGCAAAAGTCCAACACTGCCTGCTCATTTCTCGAGCTTTCATCCAATGGAAAATAAAGCCGCGTCGAGTTGTTTTATAGCTGGGCTTTCAGTCTTTTCCCTAAATAAAAACATGAAAAGGCTGACTCGGATTTCTTTATATCAAGAAAAGGCACGCTCACAGTCCTGGCTAATTTTATTTAGAAACTGTATTTTCCAGACAATTACAAAAATTTAAAAAAATTTTTTAAATCAACCTAATCTGGCTAGGCAGCTCAAGCCAACACAAAGCAGAACAGGCATTCTAAACTTAGCCTGCTTCAACATGGGAAGCACATGTGGCCTTGAGCTTACCGAGCCGAGCCGACCCCCTTCTGCGGAGCTTACCGGGTTTTCTGTCTCAGAGACTTCAAAACTGAATCTGCAGCCCATGGTCAGAACCATTCCCAAGAACCTTGGTGCTGGTTACAGGTGGTAAGACTAGTACCTATCAGAAACCTTTGGATTAAATCACTGTCTTAAAACCTGGCTAAAATCCTATCCTGCCTCTCTGCCTCACTCTGTCTCTCTCTGTCTCTGTCTCTCTGTCTCTCTCTGTCTCTGTCTCTCTCTCTCTGTCTCTGTCTGTCTGTCTCTCTGTCTCTGTCTCTGTCTCTGTCTCTCTCTCTCTCTCTCATGTTCTAGATCTATCTTAATTAAATTAGAAGTAACCCACAAGCTTCGGGATCCACCAGCTGTTTCCTACCTGTGATTTAGGCTGAATTCAGTAGTAGACAAAAAATGAACTGAATTTGGGTGGATTTGCTGTGATCACAGGCCAACCTCAGTGGAACTTCACAAGACTGGTGGTGTCTACTTAGGACCCACCACCTGCATATTCCCGCTCTGCATACTTCAAGGCCCTGTGAGCCGGGGTCTTTACCTTTCCCACCAGCAGGCCCCAGTAAAGCTCTGCTAATTTGAACTACATGGCAGCTGGTATAGGAGAGCAAGACAGGACAGCGCGTGGGGGTGGAGGGGGGCTGGGGGAACTGCGGGGGGCGGGGCTGCTTTCTGGCATCAAGGTGGGTAGGAAAGGAGAGCTTGAGTGTACATTAAACGACAGTACTTTCCCAGGAGCTTCGCGAGCTTCTGTCACGATTTCCTTCTCACTTTTATCCAGATAGGAAATGGTGAAGGGGAGCAGAGTGAGAATGGACTCAGAGAACTGGCTCGAAACTTATACTCGAGAAGTTCAAAGCCAGAAAGAATCCCAACAACTGATGGCAAAGGTCATCTTTCTCAAAACATCAAATGGGTGATTGGAAAGCACGTTGATAGCTGCGTGTGGATCACCCCACTCAGGGGCTGAGGCAGGAAGATCACAGAAAAATCCGATCTCATAAACAAGAGCACGTTATTAACCTTTTTGCCTTTAACCCACGTCTATGCATATAACTCCAAAAGCATCATTGTATCTTAAACATCTTTAGCCAAGAGTGGTCAGGATCTTCGTAGAGGACAGAGCAAGGAGAGAATGAGAAGAACCTAGGACGCGTTTTAGTTTTTTGGGTTTTGGGGGGGCGGGGGGAGCAGCCCCGGGGGGCGCTCCTAATCTGCTGCAGGTAGCCCGCGGAGGTGGGCAGGCTCACCTTACAAAGAAGAAATAGGAGTAGTCCTGGACCACCGTGTGGGAGTGGCAGGAGAAGTAGCCCAAACCAGTAAGGTTGAGCCGGGAGCCGGCGGGCACCTCCAGCATACTGCCCCACGCCTGGTCACACAGCATCTCCACCTCGGCGGAGTAGAAGAGCCCTCCCTCTTCAGCCTGGTACTGCCACGGCAGGTAATTGTAGAGACCAGGCACCTCGGGGTGCAGCGCCAGCACCTTGGCATACACGATGGTCTCGGCCAGCTCGGCGCGGCAGCCTTCGCTCAAGGGTCTCCACTCCGACGGCAGCTGGCAGGCGCGCGCGGGCGCCGCGGAGGCGGCGAGGCAGAGCGCAGCGAGCAGCAGCGGGAGCGGCATGCCGGCGGCTACGCTCTAGTCCGGGCGCATGGCCCGCCCGGGTGCCGGGGACGGCGGGGAGCCAGGGAGCCCGCAGCGCCTGCCCGGGCACCGCGGATTGGGCGCTCTCGGCTGCACGAGCTCCGGAGAGCTGGGTGCGCTGCTAGCTCTCCGGCCCGGATCACCATGACCCGGCCTTCGCCCGCCACGCTTAAAAAGGGTCGAGAGGACGCGACGGGACGGGCGGGGACTGGGGCGTGGACCGCGGCAGGGGCGGGGAGTCTCGCAACCCGGCAACCAGCCCCTGCAGGGCTCCCGTCCCAGGAAGGGATGGACCCCTGCGCCCTGGGACTCCAGGGTGACTAGACGAGATGTGCATACAAAGTCTTGACCACCAGCCCCAACTGGTTTGTAGCACCCACCTATGGGCTAGGTCATAGCTTGCCAGAAGTAAAGAGTTTTTCCCTATGCAGGTGTTCCTACTATTAGTGCTCTCAGTTTGAACAGCGGAGTGCTCTGCAGGAGTCTTGTTTTCAATGCAAGTGACTTCGAATCAAAGCACATAGAAATCAAATCTGAGTTTATCTTCCCAGAACTTCGTGTAGAATAATATTTTCTCTCTTTCCCTTTCTCCTCTCTTTCTCTGCCCCCCTTCCTCTACTCCCCTTTCCCTCTCATCTCCTCATCCCCCTCCTCTCTTATCTGTTCCCCCTCTCCTCCCCCTCCTCTTCATCCTCCCCTCCCCTCCTCATCCCCTCTCCCTCTCATCTCTATCATGTACACACACACACACACACACACACACATTGAGTTTTCTGTAATAATGAGGTTAAAAGAGTCCCCATAAATATTTGAAAAGCCGTTGTTTATGGGTTTATTTATTTATTTAAGCTTAACTGCTTTATATAGCCCCAAATTCAGAAAGTCCTACACCTGGGAAGCAACTTCATCCATAAATTCAAAACAGCTTTTCACTAGTTAGTGGGTAAAATGGAAGAGACCAAAACCCTCAAAAGTTTCCAGTCTCCATTGCCTTTATTATTCTTGGTATAATGAGAATTAATCACAAGAAGGCTGAGGTGTGGCTCCATCACGCCCTGGGCTTGATCCCTAGCACCTCATCAGATGCGCACAGCAGCAATCGCAAAGTACTTGGGAGACGAAGACAGGAGGATCAAAGTTCAGGGCTGCTCTCGCCTACATAGGAAGGCTTCATAGGGAATTTGAGTCCGGCATGGACTAAAGAAACTGTCTCCCAAAAAAAGAAAGAAGGAAAGAAAGAAGGGAAGGAGGAAGGGAGGAAAGAAGGAAGGAAGGAAAGAAAGAATACCTGTTTGTAAGTGTATTGATCATATGTTATGGGTGTTATCCATATATCATTATCATAATATACATAATGTGTTTAATGCATTTTTACAACAGATTTTTAAGCAAAGTTGCCCTAGAATGGAAGACTGTTTGGAGCTTCTCATTGGGGTTCGCAGGTTTAGAATCAGAAGTTGTTCCTGGACCTGGAGAGAAGAGCAGTCCTAGGATGAGATGTAGAGAATATACAGATGTGGGAAGAAAGTGTGAAGGCTGGCCTCACCTCACAGGTCCCCCAGTTGGATGGTTCTTTTTGTGATCACTTGAGATGACTGCAGGTGTTGACAGGCAGCTCTTACAAATCCCAAACTACGCAGAAGGATATTGAAAGGAAGATGGGGTGGAAGAAACCCAAGGGAGGGCGTGGGGCATTTTTAGGCAGTAAAAGAGACTTCAGGGAGCATTATGTAGTTGTCAGTTTTGGAGAGCTTCAGATGTCACGAGGGTCACATGAGCTTAGACTATTGTCCCCAAGCCAATCAGGCTTAATTTTCACAAACCTCATAGAAACAAGTGTGAGAAAGAGGCCCTTCATGGGCCATGGATTTCCATGTGTCAAGTACTCTGCCTGTGACCTCGACCAGTTTCTATCTTGATGGTGGTAGGAGGTGGGCAGAGATTCGGTCTTGCTACATCGTGGTCCTTTAATGCTTTCGGGCAAGAATCTCAAGTGTGCACCACTGTGCTCAGTGTGGCCTAAATTATGTAGGAAAATCTTAGTTACAGGCAAAATAAATCCAGAGGACAGCAGTGCCAAGGATGTGGATGACATATGGCTCTCTGCAGTTACCTGCCATGGGAAATACCAGACTTTCACACAATGAGTAGTGACGCAACATCAGGCCAAACATCAGAGGCCACTTATCAGCACAGCCCCATTGTCTCTCACTGGACATTTAAGCTATGAACTCTCTCAGGGTTACTGTATGAACCTCCTCCGGATGTCAAAATGAAATACTACAGGCTGGAGGCTTACAGGGCAGAGATTTATTTCTCCCAGTTCTGGAAACTAAAAGTTCAGTATCCAGATGCCAAGACTGGCGTTGCTGAAGACCTTTGTCCCTGAAGTGTGTGTAAAAAGCCATTTTGTATCCTTGTAGCAAGAGGTGGCCTTTCCTCTGTGCTCTTCTTTCTCTTACCAGTCCAGTGGTTTAGAGACCCATCTTTATCAATTAGTCTAGCCTTAGCGACCTCCATCAAGGCCTTATTTCCAAATACAGTCTCACAGAGGGTCAGGAGAGAGCTTTCATCTATGAGTGGGGAGGAGAAGGCGGTGTAGACACAACAGTTGTTCAGCAGGTGTTCTGTAGGTTTGCTGAGAAAGACAGGGAGTGTGACATCATTTATATTCCTGGCAAACAGACTCAGAGAAAACATTGTCAAACCACAGTATTAACAGCCGCTAAGTATGAGCCAAGTACTGTTGTATGGGCTATGCATATTTTATCTTAACTAGATTGCCAAACAGCATTCCAGAATAGATACTGCTATTGTTGTCCTCGTTTTTAAGATCTGTATGTATATGATTTTATTTTATGTGTAGTGTGAGAGTGTGTGTGTGTGAGCACATTTGAGTGTGTGATTGTGGGCACGCAGTGACATGATGCACATCTGGAGGTCAGAGGACAGCTTCCGATGTTGGTCTTCTGGATGGTTGTCCTCCGCTCCCACCTGGTTTAAGACAGGATCTCTTTGCCGTTTACCACTGAGTTTACCAGGCAGGCTGGCCCATGAGTGCCCAGGGATTCTCCTGTCTCCACATCCCGTCTCACCACTGCATCATTGGGAACACAGGCTTTATGTGGGATCCAATCTCAGGTCCACACATTGTGTGCCATACTGGGCATAGCTTGAGCATAGGAGACCTCAAAGCCTACTCCACAGTGATATGCTTCCTCCAACAAGGCTATACCTACTGCAATAAAACTACACCTCTCTATGGGCCAATGTCTTAGCCAGGGTTTCTATTCCTGCACAAACATCATGACCAAGAAGCAGTTGGGGAGGAAAGGGTATATTCCACACTGATCTTCATCACCAAGGAAGTCAAGACTGGAACTCAAGCAGGTCAGGAAGCAGGAGCTGATGCAGAGGCCATGGAGGGATGTTCTTTACTGGCTTGCTTCCCCTGGCTTGCTCAGCCTGCTCTCTTATAGAACCCAAGACTACCAGCCCAGAGATGGTCCCACCCACAAGGGGCCTTTCCCCCTTGATCACTAATTGAGAAAATGCCTTACAGTTGGTACCAGCAGAGTGGGGTGTTCCTGTGAGTCTATGTGGGCCATACCTATTCAAACCAGCACACCCAGGAAGGATTTAGTGACTGTGAAACTGACCGGTGTTCACACTGTTCAGTCCTGAAGCCCACTTCTACTTCAGCCGTATGTTAAAACTCATGCAGACAAGATAATTTCAAGGAGGTTCTTTTACACCTCAAGTGCCTCAGGACCTGGATGAACAAGGTCTGTCTGCCTCCACTACCCTTAAAGCCTTGGCTGTTCCCTCTGCTTAGACAAGTCAATAAACAAACAGCTATAGGCCTGGCTAGTTTCTCTCATCTTGTAGAAAGATGACAGAATCAACACCCTTCCAATATTACCCAAAACATCTTTTCCTGAAGCCAGCCCAGAGCTTGTCCTCATGGATTCTCCAGCAAATCCGTTATGTTTTTCTTCTCTGTAGGAGCTGGCAGAGAGCTGCCCCCATTTGGTTTCTCTTCCTGGTGGGGCTGCTGGTGTGTTCCCTGGTGATCTGCCAATCTTTGGAGAACAAGATCCTCAAAATAAGCAGAGCTCAAGATAGAAAGAAATGAAAATTCTATATAATTCCATTTAATAATTATTGGGTTTTATAGTGAAGCAAGCCATTTCTGCCCATTGATTCCAAGACCCATCAATTAAGGTATGAGGCAGAGATTGTCATCTCTACCACAGGGCCTTGACTGCCAACCCTCCCTATACCTGAGTCTTCCTTAGTCCCTCATACCTTTCAGAATTCGTTTGGGTGTTTCCAGGTGTTGGCATACATGATAAGACCAGTTGATTTTGTGGCCATGAGCCCATTGCTGTGAAGGAGCAATGGGACACACTGGTCAGAACTGGTGCTCTGGGAAATGTGATGATGGTGGGCAGGCTGTTCTGGGAGGCCATGGGAAGTGGAAACTTCAGGGGTCTTTGGAGAGTCGGTTTTGCTGGATAGTGTTTTGCTGGGGCAAACACATGAAGCAGACACAGGTAAAAGGATGTCCTGCTAAAGCAAGCACATGAAAGGACACCTGATGAAAGATTCTTTGCTAATGGCATGCATGTATTGGTCCACCTTACATTGCTTAGTTGAGCGCCATTTGTCAGGACTCCATAGAGAGAAGCACACCAAAAAACTTCTGGTGGTGTGCTGTAGTCTCTTGCCACTTCTGAGGGCTCGGGCTGATTGACAGAGTGTGATGTCATCTGAGACAGACTCACGTGGAGTTCGGCTAAGTCAGACTCATGTGCTGAAGCAAGACCCATGGAGGACACCTGATGTTTGGAGGAAGTATAAATAGGACTGAAGAGACTGTGAGAGGGGCTTGCTTGTAGAGCTGGCTGTGCAATGCTTCTTGGTCTCGAGTCTTGGCTTCCCCGAGAGAGACACAGCAAAGAACTTCTCCTGGTGTCCTGGTTGGTTCAAATCCCTCCTGCTGACTCATGCCCAATTCGGCTGAGTCCTGGCTGTTCCTGCTAGGTCCTGCCACTGCTGCTGCTAAAAAATTAAAGTTACAGCCATTGATGATAATGTTGGCAGGAACATGAACAGGGAAAGCATATTCATGTCCAGAAAGTACCTAATCTCTGCCCCTTCTAAGATGGAAAAGGTTAATATAATCAATCAGATAGCTGACACAGTACCTAAACTCTGTCCCTTCTAAAATGGAAAAAGTCTCCCGGGTGAATGATGCATTCTTATGGGGTTAGTGTTTGTCTCCTTTTGACACCAGTGAGGAGCCTATCTCATTTCCACATGGCCACTCTATTCACCAGGGTGACTGGGTAAAGAAACTCTATAGAATGGGTTTGCCCATCTAATTATTAAAAGCCCCTTCAATGGTCCTCACTCATGGGAGACACAGATGCCAGGACAATCGGTGGCTGTTCTGAGACACCCACCCATCTTCTCCATCCCTAGATGTCCTTCCTACCTGCTGTCTGATTCTGTTCCTCCAAGTTCCCATCCATCCAAACAAATGATGACTCACTGCTCAGGAATTGTGTCACTTGCACTAATGGCTCTCTCCGGGTTCATTTCAGCCTTCAACTCTCAGGTCACACTCTGTCACTGGGGGAAGTCAGAACATGATCTCAAAGCCGGAATCTGGAGGCAGGAAGTGAAGCAGAGGCCATGGAGGAACACCGCTTCCTGGCTGGCTCCTCATGGCTTGCTCAGCTTGCTTTCTTACCCCATCCAGGACCACCTGCCCAGGGACAGCAACATCTCCAGAGAAATGGACCCAGCAATATCAATCATTAATCAAGAAAAATGAACTATATACTTGCTCACAGGCAGACAAATCTTATGGTAACCTTTTTCTCAATTGAGAGTCCCTCTTCCCAGATGACTCTGGCTTGTGTCAGGTTGTCATAAAACCAGCCAACACATTACCCTTTTCATATTTTAAAAATTATATTGCATAAATACAATGCTTGAAACAGTGTGGTAATTGTGAAAACTCAGAGGCCGTATCAGGAGAAAAAAATAGAGCTTCAGTCATTGAACTTAACATATAGTATGCAAGAACTCAAATTGCCACCACTCAGGGAGCGTTATATAAATTGCTCTATACTTGTATGCTTGAACAGCATGTTGCATTTTCAAGCATTCTAAATGGCATGCACATTGTATGTTGAAAGAAGAGTATGGATTATCTGGGGACACATAAACAACTGGAATGTTCCATAAACAACTGGAATGTTCCATGCCTTGATCTTGCTGGCAGTTCCATGGCTACTTGCTTTCTTTGATAAATATATTTTTACATATTTTCTTCCTATAGTTACAATAAAAGATCTTTAAAGGGCAAGCTCTTTGTCAAACTGGATTATAGTTAGGCATTTGATCTGGGAATTAGATTCAGATCTGCCCCCTTCCTGTACATATAAGGAGCCAAGTACAAAAGTCACTGCTCTCCAGAAAGTTCACGTATGACAAGGCTCAATACTGCTGTGTAAGCATTGCCCCTCACCCTGACCCCTGGTGGTGATAGAAAAGTTAACATCATTATAACAGTCACTAAGACTGGAATGCCCATGAGCAAAGCAATCTATGTGTGTTGCTTCTGGTACAAACAGAAGAGCCCTGCACCTGTGCTCCTGCCCCAGGAACACGCTGATGGGAAGAAACCCACAGCTAGGAAAGAACACAGCTGAAATCTGTTCTGTTCTCTGTGTGTTTGTGTATGTTTATAAGCATGTGTGTGTGGTTGCACATGCATGTGTGCTTGTGTGCATGCAGGTGGAAGCCAGAGGACAATCTCAGGTGTCGGCCATTCACTGTGTGTGTGTGTGTGTGTGTGTGTGTGTGTGTGTCCTAGAACTCACTTAGTAGCCTAGGCTTTGGACCCAGCCAGCTCTAGGGATCTGCCTGTCTCTGCTTCCTCCCCAGTACGGGAATTGTAAGCATGCACTGTCGTATCGAGCTTTCTCACTTTGACAGGGGAACTCAGGTTCTCATGCTTGTAAGGCAAGCTCTTTACCGACTGAGCCATTTCCATATGACTGAGTCTCATAGCTGCAAACGTCATCTTAGGCCATCCAGTCATTAAATAGGCCAAACTCAGCAGCATTGTGTGTCCGTCCGTAAACAGATACTGAAGATGTAATGGCCCATCCAACACCATTCCTGCCCTCCAGAACCTGTCCATCCTGATGATAGACTCCAACTTCCGACCACTCCAACTCAGCCTCCTGCTGTTTTCAACACAGAGGTCCATCTACTGTTCTCTGAATACAGACCAGAGCCATATAGCATCCAAGTCATCTGCTTCCAAACCTCCTCCCCTCAAAGTAAGAAAGAAAACAAACAAAACCCAGCAGTCTAGAGTGTGAATTACGCTACTTGCTCCAAGTTGAGACCCTTCTTTTCTATATTTCTCTGTACAGAGTGATGGCTCACGGAGCCTAAACAGAGATTAAACAACCAAAACTGAGGGACATTCTTCCTGTTTCAGTGTATCATATTCCCGAGCCCCGCAGGGCCTTTCTGGAAGGCTCCCAGGGTGCAATGTAAACCTCAACTCATTCTTCCTTCTGGTATCCTTGAGAGGCAGGAAGCCAGAGTTATTTCACAGATAAAGAAACTAGAATCCCCAGAGGCCCAATGTCTGCCTGGGTCACATAACTATAAGCAGTTGGGGATCCTGGGAATGGGGCTTAAGTTAGGACTCCCTGCCTGAGGTCTCCCTGCTCCCAAATGGGGCCTCCTTCCTAAGATGTAAAGAACTTCATGTGTGAAGCTTCCAATGGAGTCTTGTTTTCCAAAAGGAGTACTATGGGAATGCAGGGCAGACCGTGCATATTTCTTCCCCTGAATGTTAATAGATTTACAGGAGGCAGCTAAGTGCATATAACGACAGTCTGTGGTCATTACAAATCCATCTAATAATTAAGTGTCCGTCCACTGCTGAGTCTACAAGTATGGACTTTTAAGAGAGGATAGTAACAAAAACAAAAATATATTTTGGCTAATATAGCCTTTTATTTTTCTTCTTTTTAGCAGGACTAAGTATTAAACCTGCAACCTTATACATGCCGAGCATGCACTATACCACCCGCTGAAGCACAGCTCCAACTACCAGTCAAGGTTTGAACCTGACAAGCACCCAGTAACTGTTCTGTTAGCCGCTGTCAGCGCTTTGGCTAAGCATCATTCTGGAGTCTGCCCTCAGCGGTCAGGATAACAACATTGTCAAAGCCTTTTTCACATTAGCAAATGGAAGCTCGGATGACTAGTTTCTCAAGAAGGGGACATGAAGGTCCAAGAAGGCCTGCTCTCACTTTAAGCCCATTAAACCAAATTCCTAACATCTCCTTGTTCAAAGTTTTAGATACCAAACGGAAATATTTGGCAGAGGCTGAGCATTTTGACCCTCCCGTTCATCATTCAACATTTCTATTTCAAACAAATAACTTTTAGTATTTAATCTTTCGATTTGTAGATGCAGGCCCTGGATATACAGTTGAGAATAATGCAGAGATGCTGTCTTCATTAGTCAAATTGGTATGGCTAAAAATAGATTTTGAGAGCATAACCTTTTCTTGGGAATGGATGGCTTGAAGAACTGATTCAACAGCCTCTGGTAAGGCTGTTATTGAAATGCCTGCAACCTGGACAGAGAGAATCCATGGACTCTGCTAATGGGATGGTACCCTAGTGCCTGGCTGCATGTGTCTGTCTCACTGCTGGGGTGCCCAGAGCACCACTGGAGCACAGGCAGCAAGCTGATCCAGGGAGGCAGAACACAGTCCACAATGGAAATCCACAGTCTGTGTTTTCTCCAGTGGGAAACATCAGGATCTGGGATGGTTACCATGGTTCCCAGTGTGCTGTGTACCCAGACACCTCTGGGGTACTGCTGCGAGTTGGGATCAGGGGTCTGAGGTCCATGTTCTCTCTCAAGGTGTCTATGCACCAGGCATGAAGGGGAAAGCTGAGTTTAGGACCGGGGCAGAACCCGGTTTGGTTCCGAATGAGTGCCAAGTCTACAGAAAGGCTGGGAGAGAGAAGGCCTTCTCCGGGAGATTTAGGTCAGGCTCTTTATGTAGAAGGCCTCACTGCAGTGATCCTCGATGAAAGGACAGTCTTGATTGTCCAAGCTGTTTTATTGGATGGTGAATGTGAATGCATATACCTTACTCAGGGTGAACCAGGGATTAAATGCCTTTTGCAAGAAGGAATGTGCAGGGAGGGAAGCTCGTTGGCTGAACACTCAGCGCCTATCTAGATAGCTCATTAGCATGGAAAACTCCAGGTTTTTATGCTAAGGGACTGTCCTCTGGGTGGGGTGTCATGGCTATGGGTTCCAGAACGAGCGAAACTTAACAGGGAGGTGGCTCCACTCCTTCCATTCTCAATTTTGAGATTCCCTGCGGTCTCAGCCTGCTCAGACTTACCAGGTTTTCTGTCTGGTGGCCCCACTGCCTAGACAAGACACTATGGAAACCAACACAGTTTCCTGAAAGAAGAAAAACACTAAATATAAATCCACCCTATGACCCAGCTTACTACTCTTGGGTATTTATGTGAGGGACTCCAAAACAGTTTGTCACAGAGTCACTTGTACAGCAGTGCTTACTATAGTACTGTTCACAGTACACAGTAGCTATGTCATAGAACAAGCCTGGGTATCCATCTACAGAGGGCTGGATAACAAAAATGTGAGCTATGTAGATAGATAGATAGATAGATAGATAGATAGATAGATAGATAGATAGGAGTAGACTCTTTTCAACCTTAAAGAACAGAGTTATGTCATTTACAGGAAAATAGTTATAACTAGAGATCATCGCATTAAGTAAATTAAGTCATTCTCAGAGAGACAAATATCATATATTTTCTCCCATTTGTAATTTCTAGAGTTTGGACAGATACATATAACCCTACGTTTACGTGACGGGAAAGTAGAAGCTAAACAGTCTAGGACGAACAAGAGGGATACAGGGAAAGAGGCTTAAAGTGAATTATATACTTGTATAAAACGTCCTCATGTAACCAAGTATCATGTAAAAAGATTATTTTCTAATAAAAAATTATTTAAGAGAAAATAATAGTTTAAAAAAAATAATGTCATTGATTGGTGCTACCGTCAATCTTGACCAGAAAAGCTTCACTCGGAAGTGGGCAGCTGTTACTGCAGAGAGCTGTAAGTGCTCAGGAACTTGGTCAAGCAGTGGGAACACTTGACTTCTGAGTGCTCAGCCCTAACTGGGACATTTATATCAACCCTCTACTCAAACTCGGGGAATGTATGGGCAAGGAGGCAGGAAAAACACAAGTCCCAGCAGACGGAGAGGAGTGCTACATGATGCTTTCTGTCTTCTGCCCAGGCTGAAACCAACTGAGGTGAGTCCACCTGTACATAATTAAGTCAACCAGATCAGTCAGTATTCCGGCAGGCAGCACTGATGGGGTTATGGGGGCTGGGAATGAGAGAGAGAGGGGAGAGGGAGAGGCACACACACACACACACACACACACATACACGAGAGAGAGAGAGAGAGAGAGAGAGAGAGAGAGAGAGACTGAGGAGAAGGAGGAGGAAGAGAAGAAGGAGGAGTGGGGAGGGGAAGGAGACAGAGAAAGGAAAGCCCATGAAGGTGGGAGGGATGGAAATTTTAGTGCTATGAGAGGGAAGAATTGAGGGTGGATATGGTCAATGTACATTTTGTACATGCATGAAATTGTCAATTAATAAATAAAAGATGAAAAGTGGTTTTGTTTTTTGTTTGTTTGTTTGTTGTTTGTTTTAAAACAAGAAAGAAAGAAAGCCACATAGGCTAGCACAAGCCTTTAATCCCAGCACTCAGGAAGCAAAAGCAAGTAGTTCACTAGGTTTGAAGCCAGCCTTGTCTTGTCTACACAGTTAAAGCCAGGAAGGTTATAATGGGATTCTGCCTAAAAAAAAAAAAAAAAAAAAAAAAAAAGACATAACTGGCAAGAAGGGAACTTCCCTAGTAAGTCAGAGCATCAACAAAGCCCCAAGCCCAGAGGAAGGTAGATCTCATTAACCTTTTCACTTCCGAGTCCTTGCAGGGAAATGGAAAAGGAAGTTCAAGTTCGAGAGGGCTGGCCAAGGGAGCACATATGGTTATCACAGAGCTGCTCTGCCCTGCACAGACACGTTGTCAACAAGGTCTCTTTCCCATAGGAAGTAGAGTCTCCTGGGGGAATCTGGTAGAGGTCACTGCCAGTGGAAGACAGAGGGGGCACAGTCTTCCTACATGAGGGAAGATCCCCAGCTGGACTCCCTCAGCTGACCAGATACAGCTGCCTGCCATCCTGGAGCATCTGGGTCGATCTGCTTAGGGAGTAGGTAACAGGCAGCTTGAGTAACACAGAGAAAGTTTATAAAGATTCTGAGCAAAAGTTACAAAGACTCCATCAACTGCTTCTGTATTTTTTGCCAGCTGCACACAGGACTGCAGAAAAGCTTAAAGGAGGGTGTTTCTCCTGCTGTTGGGAGAATCTCCCAGGATTATCTGCTTGGTAGCATGTAAAAAAAAATTCACAGCTATGAATAGGAAATCTATTAATTAGCTAAATTGAAGAGGGCTGTTGAGATGGCTCAGCTGGTAAAGGTGGTTGCCACCAAGCTTGACTACCTGAGTTCAGTCCCCGGAACCCACATGGCGTAAGGAGAGGACTGACTTTGAAAGTTCCCCACAGCCAGGCGTGGTGGCGCACGCCTTTAGTCCCAGCACTCGGGAGGCAGAGGCAGGCGGATTTCTGAGTTCGAGGCCAGCCTGGTCTACAAAGTGAGTTCCAGGACAGCCAGGGCTACACAGAGAAACCCTGTCTCGAAAAACCAAAAAAAAAAAAAAAAAAAGAAAGTTCCCCACTGACATCCATGCATATGCTGTGGCACACATATACCACCAATACCCAGCTTACACACACACACACACACACACACACACACACAGACACAAAATGTAAAAAATAATTTAAAGAATGAAATGCATGGAAAGTGGGTAAGAAGTTGGGATATCCCTATGTTTAATGCACTAAAAGGGTTAATAAAGATTTGGCTGGAACATAAACAAAACTAAACAGTGCTATGAGTTATTGGGGGGGGGTGGAATGGACAAAACGTCCAACTGGTTATTCATAACAAAGCCCCAAAGGGTTCAAAATTAAAGTGTCTCATTCTGCATTTATTGGCCTCTCTATCTGTACTCAAATTGCAAAGATGCCATATAACAAAAATTCGTGCAACTTCTGAGCTTGCAGGAAATTAATTTGTAGAGATTATCTAGTTCTTCCAAAATGTTTGTTACTTAGTTTGGTTTGTTTACACAAAAAGCTGGGAATAGTAGCATACACCTTTAATCCCAACACTCAGGAGACAAAGGCAAGCAGATCTCAGTGAGTTTGAGGCCAGCCTGGTCTATATAATGACTTACAGGTGATCCAGGGCTGTATTATAAGAGCAGGCAAAACACTCATATACATAAAATAAAAATAAATTCTTTTTTAAAATTTTTATTAGATATTTTATTTATTTACATTTCAAATGTTATCCCCTTTCCTAGTTTCCTCTCCAAAAATCCCCTATCACCTCCCCTCTCACCCTGCTCCCCAACCCACCCACTCCTGCTTCCTGGCCCTGGCATTCCCCTATACTGGGGCATAGAATCTTTGCAAGACCAAGGGCCTCTCCTCCCATTGATGGCCAACTAGGGCATCCTCTGCTACATATGCAGCTAGAGACATGAGTCCCACCATGTGTTTTCTTTGATTGGTGGTTTAGTCCCAGGGAGCTCTGGGGTTACTGGTTAGTTCATATTGTTGTTCCTCCTATAGAGCTGCAGACCCTAAGCTCCTTGGGTACTTTCTCTAGCTCCTTCATTGGGGATCCTGTGCTCCATCGAATGGCTGACTGTGAGCATCCACCTCTGTATTTGCCAGGCACTGACAGAGCCTCTCAGGAGAGAGCTATATCAGGCTCCTGTCAGCAAACCTTGTTGGCATCTGCCATAGTCTGGGTTTGGTGGATGGATCCCCAGGTGGGGCAGTCTCTGGATGGTCATTCCTTCAGTCTCTGCTCTGAACTTTGTCTCTGTAACTCATTCCATGGGTATTTTATTCTCCCTTTTAAGAAGAATCAATGTATCCACACTTTGGTCTGTCTTCCTTCTTCTTGAGTTTCATGTGTTTTGCAAATTGTATCTTGGGTATTCTGAGTTTCTGGGCTAATATCCACTTATGATGCATATATGAGTGAGTGCATATCATGTGTAATTCTTTTGTGATTGGGTTACCTCACTCAGGATGATATCCTCCAGATCCATTCATTTGCCTAAGAATTTCATAAATTCATTGTTTTTAATAGCTGAGTAGTACTCCATTGTGTAAATGTACCACATTTTTTGTATCCATTCCTCTGTTGAGGGACATCTGGGTTCTTTCCAGCTTCTGGCAATTATAAATAAGGCTATTATGAACATGGTGGAGCATGTGTCCTAAGTACAAGTTGGAGCATCTTCTGGGTATATGCCCAGGAGCGCTATTGCTGGATCCTCCTGTAGAACTATGTCCAACTTTCTGAGGAACAGCCAAACTGATTTCCAGAGTGATTGTACCTGCTTGCAATCCCACCAGCAATGGAGGAGTGTTCCTCTTTCTCCACATCCACGCCAGCATCTGCTGTCACCTGAGTTTTTGATCTTAGCCGTTCTGACTGGAATGAAGTCAAAACTCAGGGTTGCTTTGATTTGCATTTCCCTGATGATTAAGGATGTTAAACATTGTTTTTGGTGCTTCTCAGCCGTTCAGTATTCCTCAGTTGAGCATTCTTTGTTTAGCTCTGTACTCCATTTTTGAATAGGGTTATTTGGTTTTCTGGAGTCCAACTTCTTGAGTTCTTTATATATATTGGATATTAGAACTCTATCAAATTTAGGATTGGTAAAGATCTTTTCCCAATCTGTTGGTTGCCTTTTTGTGTTATTGACAGTGTCTTTTGCCTTACAGAAGATTTGCAATTTTATGAAGTCCCATTTGTTGATTCTTGATCTTATAACACAAGTCATTGCTATTCTGTTCAGGAATTTTTCTCCTGTGCCCATATCTTCAAGGCTCTTCACCACTTTCCCCTCTATAAGTTTAAGTGTCTCTGGTTTTAAGTGGAGTTCCTTGATCCACTTAGACTGGCGCTTTGTCCAAGGAGATAAGAATGGATCAGTTCTCATTCTTCTACATGCTAAATGCCAGTTGAACCAGCACAATTTGTTGAAAATGCTGTCTTCTTTCCACTAGATGGTTTTAGCTCCTTTGTCAAAATTCAAGTAACCATAGGTGTGTGGGTTCATTTCTAGGTCTTCAATTCTATTCCATTGATCTACCTGTCTGTTGCTGTACCAATACCATGCAGGTTTTTTTTTTTTTTTTTTATCACAATTGCTCTGTAGTACAGCTTGAGGTCAGGCATGGCGATTCTGCCAGAGGTTCCTTTATTGTTGAGAATAGGTTTTTTGTTATTCCAGATGAATTTGCAAACTGCCCTTTCTATCTCAGTGAAGAATTGAGTTGGAATTTTGATGGGGATTTCACTGAATCTGTAGATTGCTTTCAGCAGGATAGCCATTTTGACTATATTAATCCTGCCAATCCATGAGCATTAGAGATCTTTCCATCTTCTGAGGTCTTCTTCAATTTCTTTCTTCAGAGACTTGAAGTTCTTGTCATACAGATCTTTCACTTCCTTCGTTAAAGTCACACCAAGGTATTTTATATTATTTGTGATTATTGTGAAGGGTATTGTTTCCCTAATTTCTTTCTCAGCCTGTTTATCGTTTGTGTAGAGAAAGGCCACTGATTTGTTTGAGTTAATTTTATATCCAGCTACTTCACTGAAGTTGTTTATCAGATTTATGAATTCTCTGGTGGAATTTTTGGGGTCACTTATATATACTATCATATCACTGCCCATAGTGATATTTTGACTTCTTCCTTTCCAATTTGTATCACCTTGATCTCCTTTTGTTGTCTAATTGCCCTGGCTAGGACTTCAAGTACTTACTATATTGAATAGGTAGGAAGAAAGTGGCAGCCTTGTCTAACCCTGATTTTAGTGGGATTGCTTCAAGTTTCTCTCCATTCAGTTTGATGTTGGCTACTGGTTTGCTGTACATTGCTTATATTATATTATCTTTAGGTATGGGCCTTGAATTCCTGATCGTTCCAAGACTTTTCTCATTAATGGGTGATAGATTTTGTCAAATGCTTTCTCAGCATCTAATAAGATGATCATGTGGTTTTTGTCTTTGAGTTTGTGTATATAGTGGATTACATTGATGGATTTCTGTATATTGAACCATCCCTGCATCCCTGGGATAAAGCCTACTTGGTCATGATGGATGATCGTTTTGATGTGTTCTTGGATTCGGTTGGCGAGAATTTTGTTGAGTATTTTTGCATCAATATTCATAAGGGAAATCTGAAGTTCTCTTTCTTTGTTGGGTCTTTGTGTGGTTTAGGTATCAGAGTAATTGTGGCTTCATAGAATGGATTGGGTAGTGTACCTTCTGTTTCTATTTTGTGGTATAGTTTGAGAATTGGAACTAGGTCTTCTTTGAAGGTCTGATAGAACTCTGCACTAAACCCATCTGGTCCTGGGCTTTTTTGGTTGGGAGACTATTAATTTCTATATTTCTTTGAGGGTTATGGGACTGTTTACATTATTAATCTGACCCTGATTTAACTTTGGTACCTGGTATCTGTCTAGAAATTTGTCCATTTCATCCAGGTTTTCCAGTTTTGTTGAATACAGGCTTTTGTAGTAGGATCTGATGATGATTTTTTGGATTTCCTCAGATTCTGTTGCTATGTCTCCCTTTTCATTTCTGATTTTGTTAATTAGGATACTGTCCCTGTGTCCTCTAGTTAGTCTGGCTAAGGGTTTCTCTATCTTGTTGATTTTCTCAAAGAACCAAATCCTGGTTTGGTTGATTCATTGTATAGTTCTTTTTGTTTCTGCTTGGTTGATTTCAGCCCTGAGTTTCATTATTTCCTGCTGTCTACTCCTCTTGGGTGAATTTGCTTCCTTTTGTTCTAGAGCTTCTAGGTGTGCTGTCAAGCTGCTAGTGTATGCTCTCCAGTTTCTTTTTTGGAGGCACTCAGAGCTACGAGTTTTTCTCTTAGGAATGCTTTCATTGTGTCTCATAAGTTTGGGTATGTTGTGGCTTCATTTTCATTAAACTCTAAAAAGTCTTTTATTTCTCTCTTGACCAAGGTATTATGAGGAGAGTGTTGTTCAGTTTCCACGTGAACGTTGGCTTTGTATTATTTATGTTGTTAGTGAAGATCAGCCTTAGTCCATGGTGATCTGATAGGATGCATGGGACAATTTCAATATTTTTGTACCTGTTGAAGCCTGTTTTGTGACCAATTATATGAACAATTTTAGAGAAGGTACCATGAGGTGCTGAGAAGAAGATATATCCTTTTGTTTTAGGATAAAATGTTCTATAGATATCTGTTAAATCCATTTGTTTCATAACTTCTGTTAGTTTCACTGTGTCTCTGTTTAGTTTCTGTTTCCAGGATCTGTCCATTGATGAGAGTGGGGTGTTGAAGTCTCCACTATTATTGTGTGCAGTGCAATGTGTGCTTTGAGCTTTACTAAAGTTTCTTTAATGAATGCGGATGCCCTTGCATTTAAAGCATAGATGTTCAGAATTGAGAGTTTATCTTGATAGATTTTACCTTTGATGAGTATGAAGTGCCCCTCCTTGGGTTTTTTGTTGTTGTTGTTTGTTTGTTTGTTTGTTTGATAATTTTAGGTTGAAAGGCGATTTTATTCAATATTATTAGAATGACTACTCCATTTCTTGGGACCATTTGCTTGGAAAGTTGTTTTCCAGTCTTTTACTCTGAGGTCTATCTTTGTCTCTGAGGTGGGTTACCTGTATGCAGCAAAATGTTGGGTCCTGTTTACATAGCCAGTCTGTTAGTCTATGTCTTTTTATTGGGGAATTGAGTCCATTGATATTAAGAGATATTAAGAAAAAGTAATTGTTGCTTCCTGTTATTTTTGTTGTTAGAGTTGGGATTCTGTTCTTGTGGCTATCTTCTTTTAGGTTTGTTGAAGGATTATTTTCTTGTTTCTTCTAGGGCATAGTTTCCCTCCTTGTGTTAGAGTTTTCCCTTTATTATCCTTTGAAGAGCTGGATTCGTGGAAAGATATTGTGTGAATTTGGTTTTGTCATGGAATACTTTGGTTTCTCCATCTATGCTAATTGAGAGTTTTGCTGGGTATAGTAGCCTGGGCTGGCATTTATGTTCTCTTAGGGTCTGTATAATATCTGTCCAGGATCTTCTGGATTTCATACTCTCTGGTAAGAAGTCTGGGGTAATTCTAAAAGGTCTACCTTTATATGTTACTTGACCTTTTTCTCTTACTGCTTTTAATATTCTATCTTTATTTAGTGCATTTGGTATTTTGATTATTATGTGTCAGGAGGAATTTCTTTTGTGGTCCAGTCTATTTGGAATTCTATAGGCATCTTGTATGTTCATGGGCATCTCTTTCTTTACGTATGGGATGTTTTCTTCTATAATTTTGTTGAAGATATTACTACTGGCCCTTTAAATTGATAATCTTCATTCTCATCTATAACTATTATCCTTATCTATAACTATTATCTTTAGGTTTGGTCTTCTCATCGTGTCCTGGATTTCCTGGATGTTTTGAGTTAGGATCTTTTTGCATTTTGAGTTTTCTTTGATTGCAGATGTAGGCCAGTAGGACCCTGTGCTACTGAGTGGACCTGCCTTAGAGAGACACCAGAGAGAAAATGGCAATCTCACCTGAGTCAGAGCACTCCCTGGAGGCAAGCTCTCCTCTGGCAGGGAAGGTGCTCAGAGGACTAATAAATTTATTTTTAAAAAGTAGACTTGCAGCGCTAGAAAGATGGCTCAGAGGTTAAGAGTACTCCCTACTCTTCCAGAGGTCCTGAGTTCAATTCCCAGCAACCACATGGTGTCTCACAACCATCTGTAATGAGATCTGATGCCCTCTTCTGGAGTGTCTGAAGACAGTGTACTCATAAAAATAAAACAAATAATTAAAATTAAAAAAGCAGATTTGCTTTTTTGTTCCCTTAAAGTTAGCCAATTTCAAGGATCATCTTTGTTATACTTTGCAGATTAATTTATACTTTATTAACTTACAAATTAATCTCCTTTGTGAGGGCAGAGAGCCCATGTATTCATGCACACTAAGCTGGCCCTCTACCACTGAGCCACACCCCATCAGTCACAGCCCAGTGTTGCCTGAGCTCACCATCCTCCATCTTCAGACTGAGACTCCTCTCTACAACTCAGGCCTCTCTTGAAATTAATCTCCTCTCCCTTATAATACCAGACGTGGAGGGAGATTGGCTTCAAAAAAAAAAAAAAGAAAATCTTAGGTTGCCTCCCCCACACACAATGGCCTCCTCCAGGGCCTTCCTCACAGAACCCAGCGGTGGCTACATCACTGAAGACAACAATTTCCCCTCCCTAGCTGTGCTGCCCTGAGCCCCGTGAGCCCTCACCCATCAATGACTGACTGAATGTTTAAAAACCTTACTTTACTCCAGTAGTTTAAAAACTTTACTTCAGTAGTAAGTCTGAGTCTTAGCTCAGACCCACGCTCAGTCCTCTCACCGCTTGTGCTCGCCTGACGCTAGAGTGGTCGTGCAAGAGCTTGGTTATCTTGTGCTCTGTGGAAGGAAGAGAGAACCGTAGAGTGGTCTAGAGCTGAACCTGCTTCCGTGTGCTCTCTCCATGGTCTCCCAGTCTCCCACCCGCCATGCGTGGGTTCTTCCCAGTGAGACAGGTATCATGGAAGGACAGAACTATCCAGCCCTCCCTTTTGTGGTAGCTCCTGACGCGTCATGCCCACCCCCACCCCTGGACCCCACTGGTTTGGTTTGATACAGTATCCTTTTTGTATGGAAGTTGGTTTGGTTCTTGTAACCCAGCCTGTCTTTCACTGTGTATCTGAGACTACCCTCCCGTGGGTGTTTTCCCATGAACTGAGAACACAAGCGTGCACTTCCAGATGCTATTTTATGTAGTGCTGGGGATTGGAAGCAGGGCTTTGTGCAGGCTGGGCAAGTACTCTCCCAACTACTGCTCCGGGCCCCTTCTACAGCTGCTCTGTGTACCACTCTCCTTCTCCCTCCTCCCACAAGAGATGAGACTCCTTGGTACCCACCCAAGCCATCTACTAGATCATAGCATATCACCAATGGACAGGCTCAATGTGCCAGGACAAGGCAGGCAGGCCATCCTCCCTTCAGCCTGCTCTTAAGGATTGGGCAGAAGCTGTCGAATCAAAGCTCCGCCCACCTCCCTTGACACACCTATAATGGCATGCCCAAACAGAGCTGGATTAGATCTAAGAATTCAGACTTCTCTCCGGCTCTCTCCCTCTCCCTCCCTGCTATCCCGAATGGGTTGGTACCAAGCTTTAGAGTCCAGGGGAAAAGCAGGAAGCCTGTCTCTCTTAGACCAAGGACCCAAATCACTTGACTCAACTCAGCTCTTACTGGAAAGCCTGGCACCAGCTATTGTTGAGCCTGCTCAGCAGAGCAAAGTACTACAGTTCAGGGCTGTCTGTTCAGAAAGGGCCCTTTTAAATTGAGCAAGCATTCTTCCTCTCAAAAACATCTCAACAATACTGTAGCAGACAGTAAAGTCACCTACAGGGAAGTCTACTGTTGAATAGACTTTAGGAACTGAGGAAGATGCAGAGTGGCAGATATACCAAAACATTAAGAAGAGTGTAGCGCTTGATTGGTGAACTGAAGGGAAGAGCGACCGGAGCACAGCACGAGGCATACATAAACAGAAAGCAGGTGCTGTATCTAAGGAGTCACAAGGCACAAAGGAAACGTTCATTAAAATCCTTAAATACTTCTTGTTTGGAAAAAATGCCTTATCAGATCTGGGGATGTGGCCTACATGCTGCTCTTCCAGAGAACTGAGTTCAATTCCCAGTGCCCACATGATGGTTCACTACCATTTATAACTCCATTTTGGGGTATCTGATACCCTCTTTTGGCCTCTGGTCACTGCATGTTAATGGTATACATACATACATGCAGGCAAAAACTCATAATTAAATAATACACATACACATATATATGTGTGTGTATGATGTATATATGTGTATCTATGTCTAGCCTAGCAAGAAGGCTAAGCAAGTAAAGATAACAAGCCTGGCAACATACATTTGATACATACACATGGTATCAGGAAAGAACAAACTTTAGCAAGCCGCCCATATGTACCCCACTTAACACAGACACTAGAGAATCAAGATGTAGTAAGATTCTTAAATAGCCTTTTGTGTCTATATTTGAACATTTAGATACAACAGGAAACACTGTATTCTGATGGTGCACCAACCCATACATATACATTCTCCCTTTCTCACACACATAAACATGATCTTTTGAAAATATTTAAGATCATCCTGTTTAAGGGGAAGGAAAATCAGGGTAAATACTCTTAATATTTTAAGTCTCCATTATCTCCTGACAGAGAGTTGACAGTGAAGCTGTATTTTGTGCCTGCATCCCGATCTATCAGTGTAAGGAACGTGTGGCCCCAAAACGCACTTTTCCCGAAGCTGCAAAGCTGCCTGCTGCACTGGACTCGCCACCGTGGCCCAGGCCGCACATGTGGGCCCTCATGTAACCATGGAAACCAAGCCATAGAGTGTGTGTGCACGAATGTGATAAGGTTGGAGTAAGGGAGGTAATATGTAAGTGCATTACTTATGATTGGCTGAAATTAGCTTAAAAACTCCTGTCTGGCCACCGTGACTCGCATGCTCAATTCCAAAGTCCAACGGAGATGCCAATGTGCTGAGGGACAAATCCACCTGGACGTCCACTGTCAAATGAGAAGGAGCCCACATCGCACTGCACCAGCTCCAGCGGGATCCCAAAAAGCAGCTGCGAGCCTTACCTGACGCCCTCTGCCATCGAGCCAGGCTACATCTGCCAGACCGGAAGTTAGTGAAGCATGTGTGAACGAGTGCAATCCCATCTCGCCATTTACTTGTTTATTGCTACTTATGAATAAACAAGCTGTTTTAACCTTTTCTCCAAATCCGAGGTTCCCTTCTCACTTCCATTCCCAATCCCGATTCACAACAGTTGTGCGACTGACAGTCTATCTAACTGTTTGTGGTGCTGGGGACAGAACACCAGGCCTTCTGAATGTTTGACAAGTGCTCTGCCATTGAGCTATACCCTGAAGCCAGCAGTGTTCTGATTCCATCTTCAAACCAGTCATTTCTCTTTGTTGTTGTTTTGTATTTTTGTCTTGTTTGGTTGGTTGGTTTTGGTTTTTTTTGCTATTGTTTTTGTCGTTGTTTGGGAAGCATGCATTTTATTTTATTTTATTTTATTTTATTTTATTTTTGAGAAAGGGCCCTACTGTGTATCCCTGGCTGACCTGAAACTGTATATATTTGACCAGGTTGCCCTCCACATCATAGAGCTAAGCCTGCCTCTGCTGGGATTAAAGAGCGTTCCATCACAAGAGCGTTCCATCACAATGACCTCAAAGTCGTTTCTTATTTTGCAAACATTTTCTTGAAAGACTGGGCACTTAGTTTCTCAGTTCTAAATTCTCTTTGAAATCTAAACAGTTCTCCATTCGCTTCCGCGTTTCTTCTGTATTTTCCCAACCCTTTCCACATCCTGCTGGGAGATCTCCTGAGCTAGCACCACGTCCATCTGGCTTCCTGTTTCCCGGGTTAGCAAAAGGACAGTTGTGAAAACTGTGCTAATACATGCCTTTGGCTCTTTCTCCAGCTGCCAGTGGGAATTTCCTCACTGCTCCCTGTAACAGACCCTCCTATTTCTCTAAGCAACATAAATGCCACCCTCTATGGCAGAATGCTATTCTTAGTTATGTTTCTAGTGTCCTTACCTATTGCTGCATAAGCCTACTGCAAGGTTTGATGGCTTATAACAATTAATTATCCCTCCTCTATCCCTGTGGATTGGCTCATAGGTTATGGGCTCCCGTGTGTGGCTGAACATTATTGAGGTTTGCTGATGAAGGAGGCCTCAGCTTTTCTTCAAGTAGGATTCACCATGTGATTTCCTAAGCGTTCTTATGACATGGAAGATAGATTATTCCCTAAAGAACCATTACGAGTCTGGCATGGGGGTGTACATCTGTAATCACAACTTTGGAAGCTGAGGATAAAGGATCTTGAAATCAAGGCCGAGCTGGAATACACAGCAAGATGGAACTGAAGGAGAGAGCAAAGAAGGAGGAAGGAAGGGGATAAAGACAGAACTAAGAAGACAAGACTGGGCGTGGTGGCGCGCCTCTTTAATTCCAGCACTCAGAAGACAGAGGCAGGAGGATCTCTACGAATTCAAAGCTAGTCTATGTCTGTCATGAGTTCCAGGCCATGCATGGCCACATAGTGAGACCCCCCCATCTCACACAATCCCAACAACCACAACAAGGCAAAGAGGAGGGAGGGAGGCGGGGGAAGAGGAGGGGGAGGAGGAGGGAGGAGAAAGGGGAAGAGGAGGGGAGGAGGAGGGGAGGGAGAGAAAGAGGGAGAAGGAGGAGGAAGAGCATAAGGAGGAAGACGAAGGAGGCGGGGAAAGCACTTCCGGAAGAAAAGCCTCGATGTACAAGAACTCACGAAGGCCGTGCATGCGTCAATCAAATGTGTGTTCTCCTGTCAATGCCAGCCGTGCAGCATGGAACAGGACGCACAGGTGCAATGCCTTGGAGTGAGGCTCACTGTGCAGGATCCCCAGAGATTTCCAGTCCTTCAAATAAAGACTGATTTTTTTTTTGATTAAATAAATGATCTAAATTTCACTGTCATTTAAAAAACCCTTTTGTTGGGGCTGGAGAGAGGTCTCAACAGTTGAGAGAAGCATGTTGCTCTTGTATAAGAGTTCAGTTCCCAGCATCTTAAAGCTACCTCTTACTCCAGGTCTAGAGGATCCAACATCCTGTTCTGGAATCTGTAGGCATCCGTAAGCCAGAGAAAACCCACACAAACACACACGTACACATAGATTTTTAAAAAGGGTTTTGTTAGCAGTAAGACAAGTAACAAATTTATTACATGGTTTGTTTTTTTTTTCATTTGAGCTTCCAGAAGCTATACCTATCAGATGTGTTTGATTTTGTCTGCCATGACACGTCGCCTGCACATTGGGTGGCTGTGGACTGAGTAGTCTTTTCTGACACCAATTATTCTCTGGCCTGAGGAGAGCCTGTGCTCTGTTTTTACACTCTGAGTCTTGCTGTCAGGTCAAGAGCCATTTGCAGAGGAGGAATGAGTCATAAAACAGAATTTGGGCTCGGCTAGTTACTGGAAATAACACCATCATAATAACACCAAGCACCAACTCGTCCTGATGGGTATTACATTTTATTTTCTTCCCCTCTTAATCTTTTTTTTTTTTTTAAAGAGCAGTCTTCCAGGCCATGGTTATCAACCATGTTGGGTAAGACAGTTTCTGTTTTTTTTTTGTTTTTTTTTTTAAGATTTCTTTTATTTATTATATGTAAGTACACTGTAGCTGTCTTCAGACACTCCAGAAGAGGGCGCCAGATCTCGTTACGATGGTTGTGAGCCACCATGTGGATGCTGGGATTTGAACTTATCACCTTCAGAAGAGCAGTCCGGTGCTCTTACCCGCTGAGCCATCTCACCAGCCCCCCTCTTAATCTTTAAGAAGAATTAAGGTTACTCTCTCCCTAGCTCTGTAACTAGATGGTTACAGTTGGGTGTGTCTTGAAATTATATACAAGAGCACTTTCCTTGTCAACCCTTAATAACCTACAGTTTTTACAAATTGCTTCCTTTTTTTATTTTTATTTTTTTGCCATAGTTTCTACAGAAATTAATTCTAAAGGCCTGTAGTCTTTACCCGGAACATTTTGAACGAGAGCGTAGTTTTCAGATCGAGCCACATGGTCAAGCTTTAAATGAGTGTTATGGAATACAGGTGCTACGGGTATTAGAACACTCTGCAGTTGGTGCTGTGGTTGGATACCTGGAGGGGGGGGTGATTTTCAAAAGCAAGAGGGGGTAATAAACCTGAATTGACTTCAGTTCTCCAAAATTTAGGAAACACTCTACATTCTGATCTAATCCTTAATGAAACTACAGGTAATACCTTTAAAGGGATTTAAAACGGAGCCAAGAAGCATATACAGTGACCGTACTGTACCCCGCCCCCCAGAGGCTCTGTTTAATCTCTTAATAGTCACTGTAACCAGAGCCTTTCCTCCACTCTAGCAGGAATCTGACAGTCCTGTTCATTAAACTCTCTAATCAAAATGCCTCCAGAGAGCCAGCGATTGCAATGGTGCTGTCTGGGGTCGCTCCCCACCCCCAGGGTGCAGTTCCCAACTCTTCTATTTCCTCCTGATGAGCAGATCTCTCCTTTCCCCAGACCTGAAATTTCCTTTCCCCTCACGAATCTTCATCAGCAATTAAACAAAGGATACCGCCTCCACCCCTGCTCCCTTTGTTTCCATGGCAATCTGGGCACTTTATACAGAACTTTCAAAGGCTGCTTTGGTATTAGCTGTACTGATGGTCACTTAGAAACAAAATTGCTGGGAGACATGACTACTGTGGCAGCAAGCTGGATGGCAGCGGTGGCTGGAGTAGGGGATGGGGGGGGGGGAGAGGAGGGGAGCACCAGAGGTGACCTTAAGAGAAGGCTCAGTGTCTCATCTTATCAATTCCTCTGCCACTAGACATTTCCCAGAACCCAACACTTCTGGAGGAGAGGCAATCCCTCCACCGCAAACTCTTCCGATGGACACGGTCACATTCTGAAGAGGCTAATTAGAACCAGGCTCAACCATCAAGAATGGTTTTCATTTGTCATGTTTTATCAGGCATTTCTGTACAACCTTTAAAAATATGGCATCTTCCTCTCTGTCCCTTTCTCTGTGACATTAAGACACCGTTCATGAATTCATTGATAGCTATTGTTTCCCAGCGTTCCCCAGTATCTAACAGGTCCTGATCTCATTGACTCAAATCAGTCCAACACAGGAGCTGTTATATGGCCCCCATTTTATTGATAAAGAGCTGAGTGTCCCCATGTCAAAAGGTCAGAGATAACTCCAAACATAGTCTAATGTGGGTGAATCGGGGCACTTGGGGAGTTGAGCAATCTCCCTGCAACGTCCACTTCCCTTACCCAATCCCCAAGTTTCGAATCTGCTGTGCTTCCGGAACCTGTTTCCTTTTACCCAGTTCAGTTAGAGAAACGACCCAGAGGAAATCTATAAATTTCAGCTTGGGGACTGGGGAGACAGCTTAGTTGGTAAAGAGCTCGCCTTGCAAACATGAAGATCTACGTTTGATCCCAACAGTCCGTGTGCTTTGTTGTTTTTTTAAGCCAGAGACAGGTATGGTAGCGGGTACTTGTAATCCTGAATGGGGGGGGGGGGGGGTCTCTGGGATTCACTTACCAGGCAGCCTAGTCTAAGTTCAAGTTCAGTGAAAGATAAGATGTTGTCTCAGAAAGAAGATGGGACCAGTAAGGGGGTGGGGGAAGGGCTTGCCCCCAACCCCAGTGTCCTAAGTTCTATCCCCAGGCCCCAAGTGGTAGGAGAGAGCCAGCACTCCCAAGTAGACCTCTGATCTCTACACACATGCTGTGGCATGTGTGCACATGCATACACAGATACAGACACACACTCTCTCTCACACACATACATACACACACACACACATACATACATACACACACACTGAATATAAATAAACAAATAAATGTGATAACAAAAGAGGGAAGATGGTACCTAAGGAATGACAACTGAGGCTTTCCTCTGGCTCACACACATACATACACATGTGCACATACACACACACACAGAGAGAGACACACACATGCATATAGCACACAAGCACACATGCATACAGCACACACATTCATATAACACACACATGCATACAGCACACACATTCATATAACACACACATGCATACAGCACACACACTCATATAACACGCACATGCATACAGCACACACATGCGTACAACACACACATGCATACAGCACACACACAAATGCACACACAGATACACATATGCACATACAAAAACAGTGCTGTCATTTCAGGAGGCCTGACTAGAGGGCGCTGTTGTTAGGTGGCAGTCTTCCAGACTGAGGCTTTGGGCAGAAGTGGCCTCTTCAGGGCCTCGCTGCAATTTTCTGCTGTCTTTGCTCTCACGTGTCTTACACTGCTTTCTCTACTAACTCTCTGAAAGCAACACAAAAGAACTCTGCTTTTTGGTGTGATTATGATGACAGGTCTTATAGCTTAGCAGTTATATAATAGGTATCAGATATGCAAACCCAAATAGAGAACTAAGTCTCGACTTGATTCTGAATTCTATGACAAGATGCTAACACCCTTCAGACATGCTAGACCATATCTCCCACCCTTCGTGACCCTTTCAAGGCTTTCCACGGCCCCACCTGGGCTTTTTAGCTAAATCTATTAGCCAATTAAAGTGAGCAACCATATCAAGCTTATACATGCCCCACTGAATCAAGCATGCTTGTTCTGCTTGGTTGATTTATGTTAGCAAAAACATCATATCACCTCAAGTTTATTATTACTATTATCATCATCATCATCCTAGTGTCAAGAAGCTGTAGGTTTTATGGGCACCGTTTATATTATTCATGAGCCCATGACCTAAAGTGTCGTGGGGTGGCCCCATTTGGAAGCACATTGCAGAAAAATAGATCTGTTCGGCCATTAAGAAGGAAAAAGAATCATGTGGCTTGTTCTTAGGAAGGTGGATGGGATTGAAGATTGTCATGGCAAGCAAAAAACCAGTCAGACTGGGAAGACATGCATCACATGGTTCTGAAATATATAGACCCCAAAAATAAAAGTAACAGACATGAAGGTAGAAAAAATCAGCAGGAGATAGTGGTGGGGGTAAGTGTGTCGATGGCGATTATGAACGATGCATCTTTATATGCATGCACTAAACATGTTATATTGTGCCGTTTTGCATAATAGAGCCTACTAAATAAAGAAATGTAAGTAAATAACGAGAGGCAGAGAGACAGAGACTGAGCCAGGCATGGTGGTTCATGCCTATAATTCCAGCACTTAGGAAGTTGGGGCAAAAGGATCATAAATTTGAGGCCAGGATGGATTACACAGGGAGACCGTGTCTAGGGGTGAAGGAGGAAAAGGACAGGTGAACCATTTTCTTCTAAGATAAGAAGCAGGGAAGAACAGTTCAAAAACTAGATGGTCACCACCAGTATAATAGGAAAGGAGGGATGGTTAAAAAAAATAATTGTTTTGGCAGTAAGAAATATTATAAATCTCTGTCTCTCTCTGTCTCTGTGTGTGTGGGGGGGGGGGTGCATGAGCATGTGCCATGCACATCAATCACATATATATAATCACACTCAGAGGGCAAAGGAGGCCATCAGGTGTCCTCTTCACAGTGAAAGAAGGTCCCTCTCTGAACTAAAAGACTGACACTCCCTCCAGGCTAGATGACCAGCAAGCTCCCAGGACCTGCCTGACTCTGGCCTCCAGCGCTGGGTTTCCTGACTCCGGCCTCCAGCGCTGGGTTTACACAAACAGCCAGGCACAGCTTTCTCCACAGGTGCTGAGGATTGGACCGCAGGTCCTTGTGCTTGCAAAGCAAGAACTCTCATCCACTAGACCATCTCCCCAGCCCTGAGCTATTATAAACCTTGCCCATCTCTTTTAGCTTAGTGATATCACTGAATGTAGAAAAAAAATTTCAAGACCTTTTTAAAGTCCCTAAAACATATACTTATTTTAAACTTCAGATAAAACATGCTGAACTTTGCAAACCCCTTTCCAAAGAGACTAAATTATATAACTCCAAAAAACTGTTATTGCTAGACTAGACAGAAAGCAAAGACCTGTGGTACTCAGAGCACATTCATCACAAACCACTTCCCATGCTTTAAAATTAAAACATATAGTTGTCTTCAATGTTAATGTTTTTAAATAAAAATTTCCGAATATAGAGTACAGCAGACCTTGAGAGACCTATTATGCAGGTTCAATAACCACCAACACTCCCCCACACATAGTTCATCCACATTCACATTTTCAAAACTGGAATATCTTAAAACAAAATGAGGTCTCAAGCCATTCAAGCACCAAATACTTCATCAGTCATGTCAAAATAAGGAGCTACCTTATTATTTAACCACAGTGACATCAAGACACTGACAGAATTAACCATCTGATATCCAGTGCTTCTGGAAAGTTCTCCAAGTACCTAAAATAATACCTTGCCATAGGTTCTTTTTTTTTTTTTTTGAAATATGGCATTATTATGTCTCTTACAGCTTCCTTATTTCTCTTTCACTCTAGAATTATTAGAACATTCCATTCCCACCTCTTTTCCATGTTACCAGGTAGTTAAGATAGTGAGTCTGTTTATTATTTGTTCTTGTTTTGGGTTTTGTTGCTGTTGCTGCTGCTGCTGTTGCTGTTGCTGCTGCTGCTGCTGCTGTTGAGGGAACAAGATTTCACCCTATAGCCCAGGCTACTTTGGAGTTCACCACGTAGCTCAGGCTGTCCTCAAACTCATGATCCTCCTGCCTCAACCACTGTCTTAGTTAGAATTTCACTGCTGTGCAGAGACACCATGATCAAGGATATATATATATATATATATATATATATATATATATATTACAGATGCTGATCTGTAATTCTGATTCTGATCTTGAAGAGCTTGTCTACCCCAGTTTGCTTGTGTGTGTGTGTGTGTGTGTGTGTGTTGTTGTTGTTGTTGTTGTTGTTGTTGTTCGGCTATTTATTTATTTGTTTTGGTAGTGATATGGACAATCTTCATTTATTTTCAATGTATGGTCCATATAATTATATTATAATCTAGTTGGTTTTCTATTGCTGTGGTAAACACCATGAGCAACCTTGGAAGGAAAGGTTTATTTGACATACAAATTATAGCCAAGGCAGGAATGGCGGAGGCAGGAATTGAAGCAGAGATTGTGTAGCAAAATTGCTTAGTGGCTTGCTCAGTTGCTTTCTTACACAGCCCAGGAGTACCTGCCAAGGGACAGTACTACCCACAGTAGTCTAGGTCTTCTCACATGAATCCTTAATCAAGAAAATATCCATGTACATGCTCACAGGTCAGTCTGATGGCGTTAATTTCTCAACGACTCCAGTTTGTATCAAGTTAGAAAGAAAGAAAGAAAGAAAGAAAGAAAGAAAGAAAGAAAGAAAGAAAGAGAGAAAGAGAGAAAGAGAGAGAGAGAGAGAAAGAAAGAAAGAAAGAAAGAAAGAAAGAAAGAAAGAAAGAAAGAAAGAACACACTTATACTGCATATGGTGGCAAAGCCCTTCCTTAAGTTGGCACCCTCACCAACTGAGATGTTCAGATCACTGTCCTGTGACAGACTCAACTATGAAACCAGAGAGTAAACGGTTCGAGTGGGCTCCCTGCCCTGGTCTTCCTTGGGACCCTCCATGGAGGGATGAAGTAAGGTTTCAGCCTGAAGAAAGCTTCTATGCAGGGGAGTTTTGGGCATTGTTCCAAGAAGCTCTGGAGAGCCCAGATAATATACTCAGCAAAGAGGAGAAGGCCAGGGCTGTCACAGGGCTCTGCTGGGAAAGAACAAAAGCTGTTTGTTTAAGGGGGGAAGAAATCAAAATAGCATTTATGGTTCCAGAAGAGGAAGCTCCAGTCACGGACACATCAGACTTGGAGGCTTAGACGTTCTCCTAGGAAAGGCATGTGGCAAGAAACAGCCTGGGGTGCTCCCAGCCCCTGGCTCCTGTCTCTTCAGCCCCATTCCTTCCTTTGTGTTTACAGACAGAGAGCCCAGGATCTGCAGATTAGAAGCAGTAATGAAGATGGTGTTTATGCAGTACCATGTTCCAGGCAGCTCGGAGCACTTGGCAGGCTGTCTTGCTGGCACTGCCTGACTTTTAGAGGAAAAGACTGAAGCTGGCAGGGGTCTCTGTCTACACCAAGGAGCCCAGTGGCACCTATCTACACCTGTGCTGACACACCGCGCACACCTCTTCTTAACTACTTTGCCCTCTAGATCTCTCCCCTTCTTCCCTTACTTCCTTTCCCTTCATTCCTGTTACTATGTCTCTTATGTGACCCATGCTGGCCTCATGATCTTCCTCCCTAGTCCCTCCTGTCTAAAATTCAGGGAGTAACAGGCATGTCCATAACTTCTGGACTATTTTTGGAAATTCAGCTTTTCTATCTCAATCCAGATGACCCCTGTCTAGTTTGCTTTCCAGTGCTGTGATAGACACCGTGACCAGAACCTGTGGAGGAAGGGGTTTGATTCATCTTATACCTTACAGCTTGACAAGAAGGTCAATCCTGGCAAGAACTCAAGGCAGGAACCTGGAGGCAAGAACTAAAGCAGTGGCTATGGAGGGAGGCTATGGAGGGATGCTACTTACTGGCTTGCTCTCCATTACTTTTTCATCCTACTTTCTTATATACCCATGACTACCCGCCCAGGGCTGGTCTGGGCCTCTCCACATTCATCATCAGTCAAGAAAGTGCCCCCCACAGACTTGTCCCTAGGCAATCTGATGAAGGCATTTTCTCAGTTGGGGTTCCCTTTTCCCTGATGATTCTGGGTTGTGTCAAGATGACAAAAAGCTAAACAGGACAAATCCAAACATAAAGAAGTCCCTGAAGTAGTTACAAATGAAATTCCATGTCTGCATCCATGCTGCCATTGGCAGCCATGTCTGGGTCCATGGTCCTATAGCAGCCAGGGCCTGTGTTGATGTCCATGGCCCATGTTACCACTGAAGGCCATGTGGATGCCATGGTCTGTGCTAACCCATGTTGGTGAGAGCGGCCTTCACTGCCACCTGAGGCGGCCATGTTGGTATCCTTGGTCTGTACTGCTGCTGAGGGCTGTGATGGTGTCCATGTTGTGTGCAGCGGCAGAGGGCCAGTCCATGGTCTGTACTGCCTCAGCAGACTATGCTGAGGTCAGCAGCTAGGGACCATGTGGATGTCCGAGGTCCACACTGTCGCCAAAAACCGTGTGTAACTCCATGGCCCCGCTCCAGTTGACTGTAAAAGCAAAGGAAAGGCACTTTCTCCATGGTGTCAATGACTGCAGACTCACAGCTGAGAAGTTAGTAGAGCCAGAAGGATTTTACCATAAGTTCAAGACCAGCTTTAGTTACAAAATGAGACCCTGTTTCCAAAAGTAAAAGAAAGAAGAAAAGAGAGTGAGAAAAAGAAAGAGAAACTCACTTTCGGGTGAATTATACTTTAACAATTGATAGTCTACATTTAGATTGATAGTCCCTTGAGTTATCAACAAATATAAATAATTTGTGATGTTATTTAGTGTCTTTTGTCTAGAATGTTAAAGCATCTCACAAGTATTGGCAATGTACAATTAAGTTTCCTCCTTTCCAAAGGGGAAAGAGCAGTCAGACTTGGAGGTGCAATTCTGACTTCATCTACAATTTTCATAAGGGCTCTGGGTAAGTGGCTCCTCCTTCCTGGCTCTGTTTCTGAACTGCACATAACTGTCAGCTGAGTGTTTTAGAACCCTCCCGCCCTCTCCTGTAAGTATCTTCCAAAACAGGTGGGTTTCAGGTAACTGTAACAGATGGATTTCTGATAAATGATAGCAAGGCTTATGCTGTTTGTCATGCACAGAAAAGCTTCTTGCTGACAAAATACCATGATCCCTGGGGGACACTCTAGGGACACCAGTGTCTACAAATCCAGGCAAAGCAGCATGAAGTTCAAAGTTCAGGTTGTCTATCCCATAGTTGACGGGTATAATGAGAACATTTCAGAACTATGGATGAACAGAGAGAAACAGGACATGATGAACCACCTGCCAGCTTTTGGGATGCTCAGATATTGCTTGGTTCCCTACCTCTCACCACTATTTCAACCTTGATTTGTTTTTAAATGCCATGTAGGATTTAGTGTGGTTCCACTTTCAGTTTACAATGCCTGAAATTTACAGTGGTGGAAAACTGGAATTTTGATTTAGTTCCAGGTTACATCTCAAATTACTATACTCATTGGACAGCCATAGCAAGCGAGAGCCCAGGTCTCCATACAGATATAACTGGGTTCAGCTGATACCACACAGTGTATTGTTATGTTGTTAAGCCATGCTGTCTAATAAGTTGTATGATGATTTGAACACTTGGTCCCTAGTTCATGACATTGTTTTGGAATGTTATAGAACCTCCAGCCTGCTGAAGACAGTGATTCACACTGCCCATGGGCCTTAGGGTTTCTAGCCTGGCCCCACTGTCTGTTCTGTATCTGTTTCTGGGTGTGGATACATTGTATCCAACCAAACTCCTCCTTCCGCTGCTGTTGCCACGCCTTCCCTTGCGTGCTGCCTACCTTCCCTACCACTGCGGACTGTGTCCCTCTGGAACTGTGAGCCAGAACAAACACTGACTCCCTTGAGTTGCTTTTGTTGAGGCATTTAACACCGCAGCAGAAAAGCAACTAAGACACATCTTTGACTCATGACATGTTCCACAGATGACGGGTTCCTGGGGACACTAACCCATCATAACCGAAGGATTGCACGTATTTATAATCTTTTCTACTTGTGCTAACATGTTCACCATTCCAAGATTGACTCTGGTCTATGTAAAGAGGTCCCAGCTCACTAAGGTCCTGGCTGTCTCCAAAACATTAGCTGACCTCTAAGGGTGACACTGTGCTATAGACACTGCTGCTGATGCTTCTACCATGTTACTTCCTGTGTGCCAATTATATAGCGCTTACTATAAACCTTATCTGCCATGTCCGGCCTGGCTGCGGAAGGGATGATGTGTGTGACAAGGTTCCCATCCCTGGAGCAGAGCCAGCAGGGGCATGGGTCTTCTCAATGGCTGACAGTTGCTGTAGGTGTAATGCTTGTTTATATTATAATTTTTATATTTTACTTTATGTTCCTCCTCCAGGGAATGATTTTCCTGCAAAAGTTAATAACTCCATGATAATCAGAAACAGCGCGATTCCAGAAAGTAAGACTATGTCTGTGTTCCTCAGCAAAATGGCAATGCTGTAACCTTCAGGATAGCCCTTAAGGTGGTGGGAAAGAACTCTGAAAACATGAGTTCAGGAATCTATAAATCAATGTAAGAACTATTCTTCACAGGATTTCCTAACTATGCAAAATATAAAGATGCAATATGAATTGTATGAGGGCCTTCATGGCCCTGCAAGAACGGAGGCAGCTGCACTAAAGAGCCAGCTTTGTCAGAAAGATATTAGGAAGGAGATAAAGAGATTTTGGGAGTGGTGATTAAAGCACAATATCCCACCCAGCTAAGCTTATTGTTTGTGTTTGCAATTGAACAAGGAATAGTTTGGACTTTTAATCTGGAACTAACTATAATCCAGAAATGAGGGGCACAGTTGTGATTCAGATCTTGGGGCTAGGAGACACAGGCTTTTGATCCTGATCTTGAGGAATAATGGCCATGAAAATCTTAGGCCCAGGCCTGGTAGTACACACCTTTCATGCCAAGAGACAAAGGCAAGTAGATTTCTGAGTTCAAGGCCAGCCTGGTACAAAGCAAATTCCAGATAAAGAAAAGTTTAGGTCTAGGTGTGGTGGTACATGCCTTTAATCCCAGCATTCAGAAGTCAAGAGCCATGCAGATCTCTGAGTTCAAAGTCAGTCTACAGAGCAAGTTACAGGACAGCCAAGCTTAGGCAGTGAAGGAGTTGGAAAACAGAAAACTGGTGGTAATGTAATAGAATGATGGAGCCAGGTTCGGCAAGCAGCAGAGCTTGGCAGCTTCAGCCAGGCCATTTGGCTCTGTCTTTAGAGTCAAGGGGCTAAGATCATAAAATGATGATAGCCAAAAAGGAGCCTGGGGTAAATGATTAAACTGATATGCAATTCCTAAGGAAGTATCTTATACAAAATAAAAGACTGGGCTTTGGTCTGCTCTTTAAGAAAGAGCTCTCTCCAGCAGAAGACAGAGCTGTCAGCTTGCACCCGTCATTGATTCTGTGTCATTCTTCCAGTGCCCCCTTCATTCATCCCTTCCTCAGGACCTCTGGCCAAGCTGAGGCTGGTCCTCGGCACTTACCTACATACTTACCTACATATTTACCCCCCTAAAACTTAGAGAATCCATTTTTTTTTTTGGAAATTCCAAATGATTAATAATGTTCTCGAGGACTCAATCTCAAATGAAACACATATACCTCACACTCAGGAACAAAACTCCAAGCCCCATAGACTAGGGAATTATTTTTCCAATATATGTGTTTAGTAGCCTTTTTAAAACTCATTTTTTTTCTCTAAACAAAACACACAGATCATAAAGTCAAGTTGCTCAGCCACAAATACCTATTCATTTGAACCCTTTAAACTGAGTTGAAACAGAGTTTTCAAAAGTTGTTTTTAGGGCCTTGCTAAACCACGCCAGGACACACACCCAAAGGATGCTCCATCCTACCACAAGGACACTTGCTCAATTATGCTCATAGCAGCTGTATTCATAATAGCCAGAGACTGGAAAGAACCTAGCTGTCCCTCAACTGAAGAATGGATAAAGAAAAAATGTGGTACATTTACATAATGGAATATTACTCCGATATTAAAAAGTGACATCATGAAATTTGCCAGAAAGTGGATGGAACTAGAAAAGATCATCCTGAGTGAGGAAAGACAAACACGGTATATACTCACTTGTGAATGGATATTAACTGTGAAATAAAGGATAGCCATGGTAAAAACCACAGACCCAAAGAAGCTAAGTAACAAGGAGGGCTCAAAGGGTGATACTTCAATCTTACTGAGATGGGGAAACAGAATGACATCAAGGCTGGATGCAGGGAGAGGATTGCAATAGGGATAGGAACAGGAGGGAATAGGAGAGGATGGAGGGAGAAAGTACTGGGAGGAACAACTGGAAGGGACATCTCTTGGACAACCCAGAGACCTAGGGCAATGGAAAATCCCAGGAATCTATGAGGGTGACAATAGGTAAGACTCCTAGTAATGGAAGATATGAAGCTTGATCATCAAGACTTCCAATGGAGGAATTGGGACACCAACCCAGCCACAAAACCTTCATCCTACAATTTGTCCTGCCTACAAGATGTGCAGGGGTAAAGATGGAGCAGAAATTGAAGGAATGGCCAACCTTGAGACCCATGCCATGAGAAGGAGCCCACCCCTGACACTGTTAATAACATGGTATTATACTTGCAGAAAGGAGCTTAGCATAACTACTATCAGAGAGGCCTCATTCTGCCACAGACCTCTGGATCCCTTGTCTGCGTGGGTCGAGTTCTCTTGAGGAAGTGGGCAAAGATTCGGCGAGTGACAAACAGACACGACACACAAGGGAGTGTGTAATATCTGAGTGCAATGTGTCAAATTGAGCATCAGACTTTTATACATAGGAAAGTTAGGTGACATGCTGGCAGGATACAATGAGGTTACTAAA
>LR754262.1:66148-74081 GCA_902729485.2 Mus minutoides | reverse complement strand
CTTCTTCCATATATGCAGCTAGAGACATGAGCGCAGGGGGAACTAGTTAGTTCATGTTAATCTTCCATCTAGAGGGTTGAAGACCCCTTCCGCTCCTTGGGTACTTTCTCTAGCTCCTACCTTGGGAGTCCTGCGTTCCAACTAATAGCTAACTGTGACCATCCACTTCTGTGTTTACCAGGCACTGGTATAGCCTCCCACAAGACAGCTATATCGGGTCCCTTTCAGCATTATCTTGCTGGCATATGCTATAGTGTTTATTTTGGTGGCTGATTATGGGAGGGATCCCTGGCAGCCGCAGTCACTGGTTGGTCCATCCTTTTGCTTCAGCTTCACAAAAGATCTCTGTAACTCCTTCAGTGAGTGCTTTGTTCTTGATTCTAGGAAGGGGCACTGAGACCACATTTTGAACTTCATTCTTCTTGAGATTCATGTGTTTAGTAAGTTGTATCCTGGGTAGTCTAGGCTTCTGGGCTAGTTTCCACATATCAGTGAGTACATATTATGTGAGTTTTTTTGTGATTGGGTTACCTCACTCAGGATGACATCCTCCAGATCCATCCATTTGCCTAGGAATTTCATATATTCATTGTTTCTAATAGCTGAGTAGTACTCCATTGTGTAAATGTTCATCCCAGCAGGAGAAACTCTAGCTGAGACAGTGGTCTGCCCAGAAGGGGGCAGTCTATAGGAGTCACATACCTGCATACAGCTGGGCCTTCCTCCAAGGTGAAAATGAACACACTGTGGTGAGAAGCCAATCAGAATAGCCCCACTCAAAGCTAACCTTCCTCCATCTATTCTAAAAGTGAGGCTTTGCCTAGGAGAGAGAACCCTGAGGAACTGACCCCTGCAAGATGTAGAGGCACCAGAGTATTATGGGAAATTCCCTGGACCGCAGATGAGAAAGATGGCATTGTAGGGTAAGTTCCCCCACTGCCCCTGTTCTGTGGTGCACAGCTGTGCAATAGCTGCATCTACTTCTAAAATGATACAGAAAAAAAATTAGTTAACATTGATAAATGGGATAATATCTTAGAGAATAATAAAGTTATTCAACAATTGTCAGAAAACATTTGACATCAGAAATTTCAGGAATGAAGTGAATTCTTGGGTGTAGTGCCCAGAGTTTCTCAACTAAAATATGTCCAAAGCCGGGCATCACTATGTCAGCAACACCTAGCTTACCATCCCCTTCCCATTGAGGTCAGCAGCCCAGGTCTCTGCCCATCACCTGATCAAAACCTTCACCAGTTAAGGGAACAGAAACTTAGAGGAGGTTATTTGGACAAAGGCTAGAGTCATCTGAGAGGAGGGACCCTCAATTGAGAAAATATGTCTAGAACATGGATGTAGACAGAGCTATGGGGTATTTACTTGATTAATGATTGATGTGAAAGGAGCTGCCCACTGTGGGCAGTTCCAACCCTAGGTAGGCAGTTCTGGAGTGAATCAAGTAGCATGAATACGCTATTGGAAGGAAGCAAGTAAGCAGCCTTCCTCTGTAGTCTCTGCTTTCGTTCCTGCTCCAGGCCCCTGCTGTGCATTCCCACCCTAGCTTACCTCAACAATAGACTGTGGGATGAAAATGTGTAAGAAGAGTAACCCTCTCCTCCCCAAGAGGCTTCTGGTTTTGGTATTTACCACAGCAGGAGAAACCTAAACAAGACAACTTTCCTTAATGAAATGTTAATACTCATGTCTGCTTCCAGGTACAGACCATACTCTAGAGCTACGGCAGTCCAAAGTCAGCAATAAACAGATCAGGAATTGGTTAAATTAAGAATCAGGACAAAGACACATGCAGGAGTCATACAGTTTCCAGCTCTAGACAGAGATCTGAAAGGCCAAACATCAGGCATCCACCTCCCAGAACCTTCCATTTCTGTCCTCAGAAAGAGTTCCTTCTATGCCAAGATTCAATAAAAGAACACACATGGAGCCATGGGACACTGGAGCAGGCACTCACCTGCCCTGTAAGCTACTTTCCTTCGAGCTGAAAAGCAACACACAGGAGTGAAGAGAGCTACTGGGCTCCTGAGGGACCACAGGGCTCAGGAGGAAAAGCAGGACTCACGGAGATCCTTCCTGAGGGGGCCTGAAAAACACAGAAGAGAGGGAGTCTGTACACTTGAGAGGAAGAAAGGAAACACCGTTTGGGTTCCTGATACTCTGAACTACAGGCCACCTGACCCAAAGGACTCCAGGCATCCTCTCTGGATTTTGTTTTCCACCTACTCTGATCCCAGAGCACTGGGCCCTCCTGGCGACTCTGAACCTGTCCTTCACGGCTATACTGACTTACTAGTAGTCATGAGAGCATCATACTTTATCTTCTGTAACTCATCCTTCTCTCGCTGAAGATTCATCCGATCCTGCTGCTTCTTCAGCCTTGCAGAATGTTCCCTTCTGAGAAGACAGCTTATCCCTAAGACTAGTAGTCCCATCATCGTCAGGATCACAAGAAGAGCTGGCTTCCAGGGAGAGACCTGTGGGAAGAAGGGCTCTGTGGCCCGGACAGAGAGCCATTAATGGGTGAACCTGAGGAGAGACAGCCCAGCACACTCCAGGAAGACCACACATTCTGGGCTCAGAAGGAGTGAGGGACAGCTCTCACCTGGGAGGAACGTGGCCATGGCTTTCCCCTGGCCCAAGATAGGATTGAAGGTGGAGCAGGTCACATTCCTCACAGAGCTGCCTCTCACCACCAGCGAGGTCTCTGTGCTGAACAGTCCTTGAGCATCTTCACGATGGATCTCCAGGGATGCTGTGAGATTCTCTCCTCTGGAGTCTCTCCAATGAACCTGAGGTTCTCATAGTCTTCTCCTCCCACAAGTCTTTTCAGTCCCTTCCCCCAACACACACACACACACACACACACACACACACACACACACACACTCAATGTTAAGTTTTTTCTGAAAAAAATAAACAAAAAAATCAATACAATAAAACCACAAAACTAAGAAAACAAAATAAACACCACCAAAAAATAAAAATAAAAACAAAACAAATGAATAAGCAAAACCCATCAATATGTGACCAATTAGAAACACAAAGAAACAAAAACAGTGAAGTTCATTCTATACTGGAAGAATACTCATGAATATGAAGCTTGCCTTGGAGTGGTTGATATACCCCATCAAGCTTTTTGAGAAAGCCCCTAAATTACCCCTTGCTTTTAGCCTTCTCTACTCATATCCCACCAATAAGCCCTTCTCCCCTCGACTGCCTGACTTGATACTCCCACTCCAGCTACCTCCACCCATACTCTTTTTTTACTCTTATAAAAGAAAACATTTAATTTGAACTGGTGTTCAGTTCAGAGGTTTAGTCCACTGTCATCACGGTGGAAGCATGGAAGCACACAGGCAGACATGGTGCTGGAGAAGGAGCTGAGAATTCTACACCTTGATCAGCAGGCCACAGAGACTGTGTGCCACACTGGGTGTAGCTTGAGAACAGGAGACCTCAAAACCCATCACCACAGTGACACACTTCTTCCAACAAGGCCACATCTACTTGAACAAGGCCACACCTCTTAACAGTGCCACTCCCTATGGGCAAGCATTCTTTTGTTTGTTTGTTTGTTTGTTTGTTAGATATTTTCTTTATTTACATTTCAAATGTTGTCCCTTTCCCTAGTTTCCCTTCCAAAAGCCCCCTATTCCTTCCCCCCTCCCCCTGCTCACCAAGCCACCCACTCCTGCTTCCTGGCCCTGGCATTCACCTACACTGGGGCATAGAGCCTTAAAGCTGTTTTTAAAACAAGTCTCTGGACAGCAACAGGAAGCAGGGAACTGGAACAGCAGGTCAGTTGAGCATCCCAGCAGATGAATCTTGTCAGAGCTATACATTCTGCCATATATGAATCTCACAAAAAAAATTTTAGTACCATTAAAATATTCATAAGAATTGTGTAGAGTGCATAGATCATTTAAGGATGAATTTTGTTCCTTGTTTGAGCAGGTGAAAGACAACTTTTTTATGAGTAATTTTCTCAATAACAAATTGTAATAAGCATTCATGTACTTTGAACAATGAACCTTTACCTGTTCTGTTTGATTTTCTTGATCTTTTATAGGTTTCAGGGGGTCTCCCTTATCATATCTGATCTACACTCTTACTCTGGAAGGGTCCAAAGCCTATTCTCCTTTCCTGTAACACAAATTGGAGTCTTTCTTTCAAAATAGCCTGCCCTTGCTCCAGTAAATGGAATTCATTGAACAGTTAGCTTGATCTCTCTCCCAGAGGAATAATAAGATAGCCGCCAAACTCATAGCCATACTCATTTGGATGAATAAAACCTTTTTTATATACATAGGGTGTCTCTGAGGACACCTGGCTGTACTAGAACCCCCTCTTTAGACAAGGTTGGCCTAAAACTTAAAGATCTACCTGACTAGGGATTTAAGGCAGAAGCCACCACTGCCCAGTCAAGATCCACTTCTATTTTTTAAGTTGAATTCATTTATTTATTTATTTGTTTGTTTGTTTGTTTGTTTACTTTACATATTGACCAGAGTTTAGACACCCACCTTTACCCCCAGTTCTTTACACCCCACCTATGACCCCTCCCCACACACACATATCTTCTCCTCCTACCTTTCTCTTCAGAAGAATTGAGGCCTCCGATGGGTATCAACAGGCCTTAGCATATCAAATTGCACTAAGACTCCTTTTCCTATTGAGGCTAGAACAGGCAGACCAGTAGGAAGTTTGGTCCCAAAATCAGGCAAGAGTCAGAGACAGCCCATGCTCCTGCTGTTAGAAGTCCCACATGAATACCAAGCTACACAACTGTTACATATGACAGAGGGTCAGTCCTGTGTTTGCTTCCTGGTTGGTGATTCAGTCTCTGTGAGCCCCTGTGGGCCCATGTTAGTTGATTCTGTAGGTTTTCTTGTGGTGTCCTTGACCCTTCTGGCACCTACAATCCTTCCTCTCAGTCATCTGCAGGATTCTCGCAAGCTCAGCCGAATATTGAGCTGTGGGTCTCTGCTTCTGTTTCCATCAGTTGCTGGGTGAAACCTTTCTGATGAAGGCTCCTGTCCGCAAGTATATCAGGGCATCATTAATACTGCCATCAGAAATAGAGGGGTAGGACCTCTAATGACTTGGATCCCAAGCTGTGCCAGTCAATGGTTGGCTCATGCCTACAATTCTGTTCATCTTTACCCCTGCACATCTTATAGGCAGGAAAAGTTGTGGGGCTAAGGTTTTGTGCCTTATCCTTGGGTTGGTGTCCTAATCCCTTCATTGGAAGTCTAATCTGGTTATAGGCTGTGGTTGGTTCATGTTTGATAACCCCCTTTGCTAGGAGTCTTAGCGAGTGTCACCATAAAAAATTCTAAGACTTTCCACTGCCCTTGATATCTAGCTCTTTCCAGAAATGTCTGTGTTGCCCAACCCCATTCCAGTTGTCTCTCTGAGTACTGGCCTCCTTCAAACTCTCCCAACTGATCCCTCATATTCTGGTCCCCATCTCACCCCTGTACATTCCCCTCATACTTACCCCACCCATGTACACCCACATTGTCTATTCCATTTCTCCTTCTCCTGGATGTGTCCTTGTCCCTGAGTGTTAATTTAACAATTCCCCAACACACACTCCTACTTTCCCCCTATAAAGCCTACCAAAGCTCTTCCCTCTCACCAGCCCTCACTCCCCCCACAACTTTCCACACCTCCACCTCACACTCTATTCTTCCTTCATTCTGCAGTCCCATCCCTCACAGTTATCCACGATGCAGCAGGGAAGCAGGGAAACCTTGGTCAGCCTGAGACCTGAATTAAGAGACAATGATGTCCACATGTAGTAAATTTGAGGCCAGATGTTGTCCTTACTGTTCTCTGTACAATCCTGAAACCAACTTTCCCACAACACCATTTTTTTTTACTTTAAAAATGGTCACTAGAAGCCCGGCGTGGTGGCGCATGCCTTTAATCCCAGCACTCGGGAGGCAGAGGCAGGCGGATTTCTGAGTTCGAGGCCAGCCTGGTCTACAGAGTGAGTTCCAGGACAGCCAGAGCTACACAGAGAAACCCTGTCTCGAAAAACCAAAAAAAAAAAAAAAATGATCACTACAATTATGAAATAAAATAATTATTTTGTAACAGCCAGTTGAATTTCTCTACACCACTACAAATATACTTTCATGACCACTTATATTCTATCACAACAGCTCAATTCTGTCTTGTTGGACCCAAGGAAGGCAGCTATGATAGATTGTATATGCTTGGCCTGGGGAGTGACATTATTTCAGGGGGGGGGTATGGCCTTGTTGGAATAGGTGTGTCACTGTGGGTGTGGACTTTAATACCCTCACCCCAAAGCTGCATTGAAACCAGTCTTCCAGTAGCAGCCTTCAGATGAACATGTAGAACTCTCAGCTCCTCCTGCACCATGCCTGCCTGAATGCTGCCATGGTCCTGACTTGATGATAATGAACTGAACCTCTGAGCCTGTAAGACAGCCCTAAGTAAATGTTGTCCTTTATAAGACTTGCCTTGATCATGGTGTCTGTTCACAGCAGTAAAATTCTAACTAAGACAGAAGTCATACAGACCATACAAATAAGAGAACACCACTGTGTTCCTATAAAACTTTATTAATAGATACAGTAAATTGAGACTCTCATGAGTCTTACACACCACAAAGTACTATTTGATATTTTACATGAAATATAAACATATAATATAAAATTACATTAAGTATAAATATTCACAGGACACACAAAAACAGTATAATCCAATTTCAGTCATAGTTGGTTTTTCAATTCTCACTGGGAGAAAAACTTATTCATAAATTCTGAATCTATTAAAAGAAAAATGATTTAATTTGCTAAAGCTATCTATTTTGGCTGTTCATGTTTTGTTTTACAGACTGAGGACTACACCCAGGACTCCACAATGAGAGCTCTGAAGAACAGGGCATGGAGCAGCAGGAAGCAGAGAGGGCAGACTGGGAGTGATGCCCTGGTTTGAAGATTCAAAGCCCACCCAGTGAAACACTTCATCAAGAACACGTGACCCAAACCTACTCCAACACTACAGCCAACTGGAGACCAACAATCCAAACACTTCTATATATGAGGGATGTTTCCATTCAACCCCCAACACAAGCCAGCTTGGGTTACGTGAAATCCTCTCTTTAAAAGAGAGAAAGATAATTGATAGAAAGATAGATGGATGGATAGATAGATAGATAGATAGATAGATAGATAGATAATAGACAACTAAACACTAAGAAGTTAAAATACATGAGGCCAACATTTATAAAATATGATTTAATTTTTTAGTTATATGTGTAATTCTGTAAGAGAGAGAGACTCAAATACAAAAATCAAAGAATTTATGTAAGAATCAAAGACAGATCTGATATGATGATAAGGCAGAAACATGGGTGGACAGACAGGCCATTGTCCAGTGAGAATGTCCACTTTGAGGAACTCTCTAGGATCCAGCAATCTCATCACCAGGAACAAATGTAGAAATCAGGAAGTCATGTGTCAGACATCTCTTCCCCCATACTCACTACAACACTTGGCCAAGAGCCAAGACACAGAATAGACCCTAGGTGTCCATGGCCAAATGAACAAATTAAACAATGTCCACTCAACCCTTGGTCTGTTTCATGTCAAATGGCACAAAAATGTAATAAAATGTTATTTAATGCCAAGAAGAAAATGCCTTCCTCAAAGCAGAGCTCAAAGCAGCCTGTTTTACACGAACTGACACAAAGCATGACCTCAAGGCCACCACAGCCACAGTCACAGCCAAGCCACAACCACAACCACAGCCTCAGAGTCTGACTGAAGAGCAGTGGGTCAAGGCTCCAGGCCCTTCCAGGACCCATGGGGACTTTGGCCTGTGGCTTCTATACTCCCACAAGAAGCCACACAGAAAACTTAGGAAGTGGTCCACAATATGG
>LR754262.1:56148-61148 GCA_902729485.2 Mus minutoides | reverse complement strand
AGCTCTTTTTTTAAAGGTTGTATTTAGAAGTGTGCTGAAGAATAGAATGTATATAATAAGTATGTATTTGAAGTGAATTCGTGAGAAAACCACCCAGTGTTCCTCAGGTGAAACAACTCCAAAGCTAGGTACACCTACACCAGGAGCATGAACATTCCCAACTCCTTCCCACAAAGAAAACAACCCAAGTCTCTGCCTTGTTCAACACCTTCAGGAGCTAAGGAAGCAGACCCTGGAAGATGACAGAGGAATGGGTGCAGGTCACTCTCCTGCATCTGTGACCTCTTTTCCTGGTTAGGTGTTGTCAATTTTCAAAAGGTAAAGTCATCTGACAGGAGGGAGCGTCAACTGAGAAAATGGCTCCAATAGACTGGCTTAGGCAAGGCAGCAGGATTTTCTTGATTGATTGATTGATTGATTGATTGATGTAGAAGGGGCCTGCCCACTGTGGGCAGTGCCACCCCTACACAGGTAGTCTAGGTGTGGGCCAGCAAGACAGTTGAGAAAACCATTGGGAGCAAACAAGGAAGCAGCCTTCCTCTGAGGTCTCTGCTTCAGTTCCTGCTCTAGGTCCCTGCTCTAGGTCTCTGCCTTGAGTTTCTGCCCTGATTTTCCCCATTAAAAAATTGTGATTTGAAAATGTGTACATCAAATAAACTGTCCCCTCCCCAAATTACATTAGTTTCTTACAGCAATAGAAACCTAATTAAAACACTTTCTTTAGAGAAATGTTAACACTGCAGTCTGATCCCAGGTGCAGACAGAGATCTAGAGCTCCTGGACCCTACTGGGGGCAATAAAAGTATCAGGAAGTGGTTAGATTATGACCTATGAAACTGGACAAACACAAGAGTCACATATTTTCAAGTTCTGGGCAGAGATCAGAAGGAACCTAAAACAGGCTTCTACCTTCAAGTAAATTCCACTTGTGACCCCAAAAGGGTACCCACTCTGACTAGAATCAAGGAGAGAATGTGCGAGGAGCCATGGGACACTGGGACAGTCACTCACCTGCCATGTAAGCTGCTCGCCTTCGATCTGAAAAGCAACACACAGGAGTGAAGAGAGCTACTGGGCTCATGAGGGGACCACAGGGCTCAGGAGGAAAAGCAGGACTCACCGAGCTCCTTCCTCAGTGCTCCTGAAAGACATGAAGGAAAGGGAGTCTGTACACTTGAGAGGAAGAAAAGAAACACCGTTTGGGTTCCTGATACTCTGAACTACAGGCCACCTAATCCAAAGGACCCCAAACATTCTCTCTGGATTTTGTTTTCCACCTACTCTGATCCCAGAACACTAGGCCCTTCTAGGGACTCTGAACCTGTCCTTCACTGCTATGGTGACTTACCAGCAGTCCTCAAAGTATACTCCTTTGCCTTCTTATTCTTCACATGCTGAAGATTCCCCACCGTCTCCTGCATGATCAGCCTTGCAGAAAGTTCCCTTCTGAGAAGATAGCTTGTCCCTAAGACTAGGAGTCCCATCAGAGTTAGAGTCACAAAAAAAGCTGACTTCCAGGGAGAGACCTGGGGGAAGAAGGGCTCTATGGCCCAGGCAGAGACACAGAAATGGGTGAACCTGAGGAGACACAGCCCAGCACACGCCATGAAGATAATTACAACCCAGGCTCTGAAGGAGTGAAGGACAGCTCTCACCTGGGAGGAATATGGCCATGGCTTTCTCCTGAACCAGGACAGGATTGAAGATGGAGCAGGTCACATTCCTCACAATGCTGTCTCTCACTACCAACGATGTCTCTGTGCTGAACAGTCCTTCAGCATCTGTAGTGTGAGTCTCTGAGAATGCTGTGAGATTCTCTCCTCTGGAGTCTCTCCAATGCACCTGAGGCTCCGGGGACCACCCTGAGGTCATGCACACAACACACACTCCACCATCTTGTGGACCTTTAATGTACATGTCAGGGACAGAGCCCATCGCTGTAGGAAGACAGATGTGAACACCCTAGAACCCACTGTAGGTTGAGGGACCCCAGAAGGAACTATATAACTCATAGGAGCCTTTCACAGGACAGATAGGAATTGAAGGGGAAAGGCACTCCTGGATTGGGACTAGGTTGAGCCCCTATTGCCTGACAGAAAAAATAAAAGTGCACACTGTGGGGAACAGACCACTCTTTTATCAACCACAAGATCCTGAGGAACCTGAAGGAAGTTGAACACAGGAGCACTGAGGTGGGACCACCACTCCATCTGCCCACTAACCACACAGCTGAGACCCTCATGGCAGGCCCACACCCAGCTCTCTTCTCAGGGAAGACAGACCTTGAGCATCCTTCCTTTCTCCCCTCCATCACTTACCTTTTGCATTGACAGCCATTTCCCACTGACTGCTCACTAACACTCAGTGACTTTCCTGCTGACCCCTCTAAACTATACATTACAACCGCTGGTATTGTCATAACACCTACAGGATCCCTAACACACAAAACTAGACACAGCACATTTTAGGGGATCCACCTTTAGAATTTGAGTTGAATTATATATGTATGGATTCACTACCTATTTATTATCTCAAAATGGGAAATTATAAATGAGTAGAGATAAAAATGAGAGATGAGAGTACCTGTGTGAACCCAGCACTACCCAGCAAGCTCAAGGAGAGTCTGGTAAACATGAGAACTTCTCTCAAAACAAAAAAGAAAATAAGGCACTGAGTGACAATGAACACTCAGTTTCCTCCCACACACAGGTCACCTAAGGTTTTTAGAACAGGGATCAGTTAACCAACCTGCCACCTTTAGTTCCAAGAAGGCCTCTTCATAGAACATTCCCTGTTTGAAGTGGCAGATGTATATCCCACTATCTGACGCCTGGACATTTTGGATCTTCACAGCAGCTGTGCCTTGATGGAACTGGTCCTTCACCAGCGAGGTCCTCCAGGAATACTGGGGCATCTGCTCTCTTATCTTCTCCTCTTGGTCCCGATAGACAAGTACTGCTTCTGAGAATCTGAAGCAGAACCACCTCAACTCCTCCATGTTCTCCACATTCATAGCAGGAAAAACGGAGCAGGGAAGGATGGCTTCCCCACCTGGTGCAGACACAATGGGGTCTGATGGACCAAAGACCTGGAACCTCTCTGTGGACACAGATGTAGCAGTGAGAGGCTGGACAGACGCAGGAGGATGCAGAGAACACACTCTGAAGAGGAATATCATCCCAGCAGAAAGCAAGAGATAGATGGGGTTGCTCTATGCACCCTGCATTAGGAATGCAGGACTAACTAATGCACTAATGGACAAGTTACCTTTGAACATAGCCGTGCTACCCATAAATGATGTAAAACAAAACAAAACAACAACAACAACCCTCTTCTGCCTGTGTCCCTGGCCACAGACCCTTCCATGAATTAATCACTTATGTAGACTTTTTCCAGATGCATTTCAGGGAACTGAATCTTTGCTGAGAGCTCTAGCCTCAGTATGTTTGGGTGAGTTCAAGATCATAAATTTATAAAGATCACTACAGATGCTCACTCAATTGGTTATATGGCCACACCTTGGGAGACACGGGTGTAACTGGCTGGTCTTATACAAGACCCAGGGAAGGTCCAACACCCAGTTCTATATGCTGTTATCAGCCAATTTCTTCATCCACTGAATAATGTGAATATTAAAACAGCTATGGCTGAAGAGATGGCTGAACAACTAAGATACAGGAGATTCTTCTAGAGGATGCAGGTTCAATTCCCAGAACCCACAGGAAGGATCGTGACTCCCTGTAACTCCCTTCTGGATTCTGTGACAATCAAGAATACAGGTGTTTGTTACACAGACATACATTCGGGGAAAATGACCATACGCGTGAAATAAAGTGTAAAGAGTCAAAGGATACTTCTCTGAAAAAGCCATGTGATTCCAGGTGCCCTGATCATTTCTTGATAAAGAAGGAAGATTGTCTGCCTCACTCTGAGTACCCTTTACCCTCTAAAGTGTAGGACTTTGACACAGGCACTGCGTCCCCAAGAGCTCCTTGTCACTCTGCACTGCTCCATTTGTGTCTAGCACACTGTTGCCACTGGACAGAGCAGCACGCCTGTCTGCTGTCTCCCAACCCCCACCTCTGTGACCCTAACATGGAGACAAAGCCTGTCCCTGCTCTGCTCGGGGTCAGTCCTGACTCTGCTTTTCCCACCAGGGATCGCCAGGCCCTCAGGGCTGCTCCCAACCCAGTCCTCCCCACCACAGCTCCTGCCTCTCTCTCCCTGAGTCACTCTGCTGCATCCAACCCTGGCCTCTACAGCTCCTCACACCCCAGGCACCCTGCCAGCCCAAGGCTATCCCAACTATGCTCCCCAGGTAGGGTCTGCCTGTGAAGCTCAGGCTGGCCAAAGACTCACGATATTCCAGGGGCAGCCTCTCAAAGACTGATGCACACACGCCCACCTAGATTTTCATTACTAACTCACTGTAAATGGAAACATGGGGAAATCCTGGATGCCAGGTTTAAGTGAGTCTCCGGTACATCTGACCTGCAGAGAACCTGGCAGTTCCACCCACTGTAGGGAGACAGGAGAAGAGAGACCAGGACAGACTCACCTGTGGTCACACCGCTAAGCAGCTGTGTAAAGACAAACAGACAGGAGACACGGGGGAGCAGAAAGGGCTTCCAGTGACTTTCCATGTGCAACAGAGCTGAAGAGAAAAACAGGAGAGGCAGATCAACATACTCCAGCAGGATAAGAGGCCAGATCCACCCAGATGTTGGACCCTTCATCAGAAACAGCATTGCTCAGGGCAGGAGATCAGCCCACAGCACCAAAACACATCTATGCTTACAGGGTAAAGGCTCCACACTACCCAACACTGACAGTCAGGCACCAGCTCCTCTCAGACCTTCAGAAGACTGGGCAGCTGGGGACACACAGTCATTTTGAGGTAGTTATTCCTTTCTTTCCCACCTCAGCTCCAACTCAGGGGCAGTCAAGCTCTACCTAGAATTATAGGCCCTTCCTTTCTCAGAGCCTTGAGGAGAACCTAG
>LR754262.1:41281-50165 GCA_902729485.2 Mus minutoides | reverse complement strand
CCGGGGCCAGGGGGTGGGAGCGGGTGGGTAGGGTAGCAGGGCCGGGAGGGGGGAGGATATAGGGAACTTTCTGGATAACACTTGAAATGTAAATGAAGAAAATATCTAATAAAAGTTGAAAAAAAAAAAAAAAAAAAAAACAGGATTTCACAATTGATCCATGACCTTGTCAGTCCAACAAAGACGGTTCAAGTGTGTGACAGACCTTACAGTGTGACAGATTTTCCTGAGAAAGAGATAACCCCAAAAGCCTCCCGGCCATGGGTCTCCCAGGACAGTAACTGATACTCAATGACCCAAGGACCCTAGGGACTAGCTCATCCATCTCTCCCAACCCTTCCCTCCCCCAGCACAGACTCCCTGACCCAGGCTGGCCCCGCCTCCTGTGCCAAAGCCAAAAGGCATGACATTCAAAGGTACTGGCTCAGCTCACTATCTAGGGCAGGGGGACCATCCGGCTGAATTACACTCCAACCCACCTGGATCTCAGCCCTAAGGAACAGGGCATTTCCCTGAACCACCCCTCTCCCTCCTAGGACAGACTTTCCGGAAGACATCTATACAATCGAAGATGAACAACCCATAGGAGTTTAGCTGCTGTGATGGAAGTTGATTCTCTTCTGTAACTGCTGGCCCTGCAGTACAAGCGGAGCTTGGTTCCTTTGTGTGCAGAGGAGAGGGAGCAAGCAGGGTACGATGACCAGTCTCCACTGACAACTAGACTGGATGGTGAGTCGCCCAGGAGACACACCTCTGTGAGAGCCCCTTAGGGTGTTTCTGAGGATGCTTAACTGAGTAGAGAAGAGCCACCCTGAAGGCGGTCACCCTGTCCCATGAGCCAGGGCAGCCAGCAGAAGAAATCAGGAGGAAGTGAGCTGAGCCCAAGCATCCATTTTGCTTCCTGCCTGTGAGCAGGATGTGACCAGCAATCATGTGCCTGATGTCTTCCTTCTCTGCTGGAACAGACTTTATCCCCTCAGACCTTGGGCTGAAATAAAGCCTTCCTTCCTCGGGTTGCTTTGCTGGGGTATTTGGTTAGAACAAGAAAGGCACCTAGCTTGCAGTGGCTCAGGAAAGTAGAGAGGGCTGGCCAGTGTGGCAGTGCTAGCTGACCTTAGCGTCCCGTCCCCACAGAGACTGAGACACGGAGGCTTGCCTTCATGATGACTGCATGTCACAGGAACGGATCTTCGTCCTTCCAGAGGTATTTCTGTGTTGACACATGTGCATGTACAGGGACAGCCTGTCTTAGTCCACACCCGTGATCTGTCACAGACTGCAGGTCAGGACTGTTAGGTGACTGTTGGGGTGAGCAGTAAATTATCCTGGCAGCTTTGAGCTTCCCAAGTCTGCACTTTAAAGGGAGCTGGGTCATCAGAGGGACATGGCCTTCAGCTGCTGTGGTTGAGGGCTGGGGTGGGAAGGCAGAGTTCTGAGGTTCTCACTGTCCTGAGGGATTAACACCGTGAGGTCATCCGCTAGGGGGCATAGCCTCCATGAGGCCAAAGCAGCAGGCATCTCATGTGAGGTGTGGGGGGTTCTCCTGTAAGGAATTGTGCTGAGGTAGCTTAAAGCCTCTCTGAGTGGGGAAAGGTCACTTAGGAACTCAGGAAGGGAATATGGCTCACTTCTATTACTAAAAAGTCATTACACAGACTGCGTTTCTCACTCCTGGCTCAGTAGAACAAGGTCCTGTATAACTTCCCAGAGTTCCTTTGCACTGGGCGAGGCTGAGGGAGGAACTCAATGATGCCTAAGCTTTTCCACTCACAGTTCATTTTACCCCCAAGATGTTTAGACTTCTGAGATTGTAGAAGCATAGAAAAAAGGTATATTTCACCCAAATCATTGTCTACAAATGTTATGTCATTTACTTTAAAAATACCTCTTTGGTGTGCATCCCATTTCACCACTATTAAAAGCTGATCTAGAACGAAGAAACCTGCCTGCCTCTGCCTCCCAAGTGCTGGGATTAAAGACGTGTGCCACCAATGCCTGGATAGGAAGTGAATTCTTATATAAATTCTGCACCAATGTAAGAAATTATAACTTCAATTTGTATCAATTATAAAAACTTCTATCAATTAATATTATGGATATGAAATGTTTTCCTTAAGAATAAAATTAGAGCCGGGCATGGTGGAGCACGCCTTTAATCCCAGCACTCGGGAGGCAGAGGCAGGCAGATTTCTGAGTTCGAGGCCAGCCTGGTCTACAGAGTGAGTTCCAGGACAGCCAGGACTATACAGAGAAACCCTGTCTTAAATAAATAAATAAATAAATAAATAAATAAATAAATAAATAAATAAATAAGAAGAAAATTAGTAATCCATCCCATCTATTTAGTTCCTGTTCAAAATTATGACCATTTTCAAAAGATCTATAATTAGTAAAAATACCCATAACCAGATACCCAACCCCAAAAGGATCAAGATGATGATTCTCCACAACTTCCTACTGCTAAAAATGGGAACAAGAAATTTTCTAAAGGGTTGAGGAGGGGTTGGAAAATTAGAAAGACTGGTTAGACTTGAGAAAGCTAGCTTTAGAGTCTGTTATGCAGCCTCTGCATATTTGGAAGTTTCACAGCTTGACTGAATATCTGACTGGATCTGTCTGAAAGGTATAATGAGTAGAGATGACCTGGAATAAGCAGCAATCCTAAAGCTGTTTTCTTTTTCTTTTTAATTTAATTTAATTTAATTCATTTATTTATCCTTAAATTACATTTTATTATTTAAAAACTTTTAAATTGAAATATATTTTGACCATAGTCTTCTCCTCCCACAAGTCTTTTCATACCCTTCCCCTTAACACACACACACACACACACACACACACACACACACACACACACACTCAATGTTAAGGCCTTTCTGAAAAAAAAATAAACAAAAAAATCAATAAAATAAAGCCACAAAACTAAGAAAACAAAATAAACCACACCAAAAACTAAAAATAAAAACAAAACAAATGAATAAGCAAAACACATCAAAATGTGACCAATTGGAAGCACGAACAGACAAAAGCACTGGAGTTCATTCTACACTGGAAGATTACTCCTGAATATGAAGCTTGCCTTGGAGTGATTGATATACAGTGTCAAGCTTTTTGAGAAAGCCCCTCAATTACCCCTTGCTTGTAGCCTTCTCTACCCATATCCCTTCAATAAGCCCTTCTCACCTAGACTGCCTGACTTGATCCTCCTACTCCATACTCTTATTTCATTAGAAGGATCTTTTGACCATGTTTGGACAGCTTTCCCCATCCCCCTTCAAAGAAGAATTGGAAATCTTTATCTCCAGGCGAGGCTGCTTATTGTGGCAAGGTAGCCACTGGACAGAAATTGCTCATATCATCTACAGACAAGGTTCTGTTTAAAAGGACAAACAGAAGTGGGATAGTTGACTACTAAGCTCTGCCAGGACAGGGTCAGCTGGTCCTTCATATTTCCTCCTTCACAAAAGGTCTGCCAGATGGTTCTGGGCTAGAAGGCTGAAGACAGATGATCCAATATTATAAGAAATTAAGGACTGTCCAGGTAGTCATCTGTCTGTATAAATGTTTATAAGTTTGGGAAACTATGTTTGGTGCTTCCTCCATCCGTACTCTTTTTCTTTTCCTCTTATAAAAGAAAACATTTAATTTGAACTGGCGTTCAGTTCAGAGGTTTAGTCCACTGTCATCATGGTAGGAAGCATGGAGGCACGCAGGCAGACATGGTGCTGGAGAAGGAGCTGAGAATTCTACATCTTGATTAGCAGGCAACAGAGACTGTGTGCCACACTGGATGTAGCTTGAGCACAGGAGACCACATGACCCATCCCCACAGTGACACACTTTGTCCAACAAGGCCACATCAATGTGAACAAGGCCACACATCCTAACAGTGCCACTCCCTATGAGCCAAGCATTCTTTTGTTTGTCTGTTTGTCTGTTGGTTTGTTTATTAGACATTTTCTTTATTTACATTTCAAATGTCCCCTTCCCTAGTTTCCCTTACAAAAAACCCCTATCCCTTCCCTCCTCCCCCTGATCACCAAGTCACCCACTCCTGCTTCCTGGCCCTGGCATTCACCTACACTGGGGAATAGAGCCTTACAGCTGTTTTTGAAGCAACTCTCTGAACAGAAACAGGAAGCAGAGCACTGGAACAGCAGGTCAGTTGAGCATCCCAGCAGATGAATCTTATCAGAGCTGTAAATCTGCAATATATGAATCTCACAAACAAAAATACCATGAAGATATTATTATGGATTGTGTAGAGTGCACAGATGAGTTAAGGGTGAATTTTGTTCCTTGTGTGAGCAAGTGAAAGACAGGTGTTTTATGAGTAATTTTCTCAATAACCAATTGTAATAAGTCTACATTCATGTTGTGTGAACAACGCCACAATGAACCTTTACCTATCTTGTTTAATTTTCTTGATCTTTTATAGGTTTCAGGGGGTCTCCCCTATCATATCTGATCTATACTCTTACTCTGGAAGGGGTCCAAAGCCTATTCTCCTTTCCTGTAACACAAATTTGGAGTCTTTCTTTCAAAATAGCCTGCCCTTGCTCCAGTAACTGGAATTCATTGAACAGTAAGCTTGATTTCTCTCCAAGAAAAATTATAATATAGCCACCAAACTCATAGCCATACTCATTTGGATAAATAAAACCTTTCTTTATATACATAGGGTTTCTCTGAGGAGACCTGGATGTACTAGAATACACTCTTTAGACAAGGTTGACCTCAAACTTTAAGATCTACCTGACTCTAGAAATTTAAGGCAGAAGCCACCACTGCCCAGTCAATATCCACTTCTATTTCTTAAGTTGAATTTCTGTGTTTGTTTGTATGTTTGTTTGTTTGTTCGTTTTACATATTGGATAGAGTTGAGACACCGGCCTATATCCCCAGTTCTTCACACCCCACCTACCATCTCTCCCCACATACCTTCTGCATCTACCTTTCTATTCAGAAGAATTGAGGCCTCCCATGGTATCAACAGGACTTAGTATATCAAATTGCAGTAAGATTCCTTTTCCTAATGAGGCTAAAACAGGCAGACCAGTAGGAAGTATGGTCCCAAAAGCAGGCAAGAGTCAGAGACAGTCCATGCTCCTGCTGTTACGAGTCCCACATGAAAACCAAGCTACACAACTGTTACATATGACAGAGCGTCAGTCCTGTGTTTGCTCCCTGGTTGGTGATATGGTCTCTGTGAGCCTCTATGGGCCCATGTTAGTTGATTCTGTAGGTTTCCTTGTGGTGTCCTTGACCCTTCTGGCTCCTACAATCCTTCCTCTCAGTCATCTGCAGGATTCTCGCAAGCTCAGCCGAATATTGAGCTGTGGGTCTGCATTTGTTTCCATCAGTTGCTGGTGAAACCTTTGTGATGAAGGCTATGCTAGGCTCCTGTCCGCAAGTATATCAGAGCATCATTAATACTGCCATCAAAAATAGAGGGGTGTGCTCCTCTAATGACTTGGATCCCAAGCTGTGCCAGTCAATGGTTGGCTCATGCCTCCAATTCTGTTCATCTTTACCCCTGCACATCTTGTAGGCAGGAAAAGTTGTGGGTCTAAGGTTTTGTGCCTAATCCTTGGGTTGGTGTCCTAATCCCTTCATTGGAAGTCTAATCTGGTTATAGGCTGTGTGTGGTTGGTTCATGTTTGATAACCCCCTTTGCTAGGAGTCTTAGCGAGTGTCACCATAAAAACTTCTAAGACTTTCCACTGCCCTTGATATCTAGCTCTTTCCAGAAATGTCTGTGTTGCCCAACCCCATTCCAGTTGTCTCTCTGAGTACTGGCCTCCTTCAAACTCTCCCAACTGATCCCTCATATTCTGGTCCCCACCTCACCCCTGTACAGTCCCCTCGTCCTTACCCCACCCATGTACACCCACATTGTCTATTCCCTTTCTCCTTCTCCTGGATGTGTCCTTGTCCCTGAGTGTTAATTTAACAATTCCCCAACACACACTCCTACTTTCCCCCTATAAAGCCTACCAAAGCTCTTCCCTCTCAACAGCCCTCACTCCCCCCACAACTTTCCACACCTCCACCTCACACTCTATTCTTCCTTCATTCTGCAGTCCCATCCCTCACAGTTACCCACGATGCAGCAGGGAAGCAGGGAAACCTTGGTCAGCCTGAGACCTGAATTAAGAGACAATGATGTCCACATGTAGTAAATTTGAGGCCAGATGTTGTCCTTACTGTTCTCTGTACAATCCTGAAAACAACTTTCCCACAACACCACTTTTTTTTACTTTAAAAATGGTCACTAGAATTATGAAATAAAATAATTATTTTGTAACAGCCAGTTGAATTTCTCTATACCACTACAAATATACTTTCATGTCCACTTATATTCTATCACAACAGCTCAATTCTGTCTTGTTGGACCCAAGGAAGGCAGCTATGATAGATTGTATATGCTTGGCCTGGGGAGTGACATTATTTCAGGGGGGGGTATGGCCTTGTTGGAATAGGTGTGTCACTGTGGGTGTGGACTTTAATACCCTCACCCCAAAGCTGCATTGAAACCAGTCTTCCAGTAGCAGCCTTCAGATGAACATGTAGAACTCTCAGCTCCTCCTGCACCATGCCTGCCTGAATGCTGCCATGGTCCTGACTTGATGATAATGAACTGAACCTCTGAGCCTGCAAGCCAGCCCTAAGTAAATGTTGTCCTTTATAAGACTTGCCTTGGTCATGGTGTCTGTTCACAGCAGTAAAATTCTAACTAAAACAGAAGTCATCCAGACCATACAAATAAGAGAACACCACTGTGTTCCTATAAAACTTTATTAATAGATACAGTAAATTGAGACTCTCATGAGTCTTACACACCACAAAGTACTATTTGATATTTTACATGAAATATAAACATATAATATAAAATTACATTAAGTATAAATATTCACAGGACACACAAAAACAGTATAATCCAATTTCAGTCATAGTTGGTTTTTCAATTCTCACTGGGAGAAAAACTTATTCATAAATTCTGAATCTATTAAAAGAAAAATGATTTAATTTGCTAAAGCTATCTATTTTGGCTGTTCATGTTTTGTTTTACAGACTGAGGATTACACCCAGGACTCCACAATGAGAGCTCTGAAGCACAGGGCATGGAGCAGCAGGAAGCAGAGAGGGCAGACTGGGAGTGATGCCCTGGTTTGAAGATTCAAAGCCCACCCAGTGAAACACTTCATCAAGGACACGTGACCCAAACCTACTCCAACACTACAGCCAACTGGAGACCAACATTCCAAACACTTCTTTATATGAGGGATGTTTCCATTCAACCCCCAACACAAGCCAGCTTGGGTTACGTGAAATCCTCTCTTTAAAAGACAGAAAGATAATTGATAGAAAGATAGATAGATGGATGGATAGATAGAAAGATAGATAGATAGATAGATAGATAGATAGATAGATAGATAATAGACAACTAAACACTAAGAAGTTAAAATACATGAGGCCAACATTTATAAAATATGATTTAATTTTTTAGTTATATGTGTAATTCTGTAAGAGAGAGAGAGACTCAAATACAAAAATCAAAGAATTTATGTAAGAATCAAAGACAGATCTGATATGATGATAAGGCAGAAACATGGATGGACAGACAGGCCATTGTCTAGTGAGAATGTCCACTTTGAGGAACTCTCTAGGATCCAGCAATCTCATCACCAGGAACAAATGTAGAAATCAGGAAGTCATGTGTCAGACATCTCTTCCCCCATACTCACTACAACACTTGGTCAAGAGCCAAGACACAGAATAGACCCTAGGTGTCCATGGCCAAATGAACAAATTAAACAATGTCCACTCAACCCTTGGTCTGTTTCATGTCAAATGGCACAAAAATGTAATAAAATGCTATTTAATGCCAAGAGGAAAATGCCTTCCTCAAAGCAGAGCTCAAAGCAGCCTGTTTTACACGACCTGACACAAAGCATGACCTCGAGGCCACCACAGCCACAGTCACAGCCAAGCCACAGCCACAACCACAGCCTCAGAGTCTGACTGAAGAGCAGTGGGTCAAGGCTCCAGGCCCTTCCAGGACCCATGGGGGCTTTGGCCTGTGGCTTCTATACTCCCACAAGAAGCCACACAGAAAACTTAGGGAGTGGTCCACACTATGGTTCCTGGCATGCTGGAGTAATGGAGAGTCTTCCCCTGGGAGAGAATCCACAACACAAGAGCCTGCAACCAGGCCCTCCCCTGCAGACTCAGAGACTCCTTCAAAGGAAGCAAGATAACTTCTTCCCCCTCTTTGAACTCTTCCCTTCCTCCCCTTCCTACTTCTTTTTCTTCCTCACCTCACCTCTTCTCCCTCCTCCCCCTCAGATGCACATTGCATGGAGCTGATAATCATTGAATCATTTCCAGACCTAGGCCGGAAGTATGGAAAAAGAGTCCCAGAGAAGGAAGCCTCATGGAAGGAGTACATGTGGGACATGTCACTCATGTTATAGAAGGAGATGTCACCTTCAGTGTAGTCCACAAACACCCCCACACTCTCCGGAGCTTGCCTGACGAACAAACTAACCCACGTACAGTCAATATGGGCCCAAAATCCTATATTAGACTTCCCCACAGTCCAAAACCCATTACCTGGAGTCTCAAAATGAATGTTATTCCTGTCCACCCCTTCCCTACAGACCCCCAGAATCCATTTGCTGTATTTTCTGTTTCTTAGCTTCACCTCCCAGTAATGTCTACCAGAAGAGATGCCTCTGGTGCCTAACACACTGGAGAAGTCATCCAAGTACATACTAGAATCCTTCCGGGTCACCCTCAGCCCATCCTGGGAGATGACAAGGTTGGGGTGGGCAGAGGCTGGATCCAGAGTGAAAGACCCTGTAGAAAGAGTTACCAATCA
>LR754262.1:1281-38781 GCA_902729485.2 Mus minutoides | reverse complement strand
TGATCCTGGGGCAGCAGGAATAGAAACTGAGAGAGGAGAGGATGACAGAAGCTGAAGAAAGAGAGGTCAGGGAAAAATATCAACCACAGTTGTGCACACGCCTGCTGGGGAGATGAACAAATGTCTAGTCACACCGATAGCATGCTAATGGCAGACCAAAGGGAAGACTCCACCCAGTACAACTTGGGGAAACAAACAATCAGCTCAATTAGAGTTGCTTATACAAATACCAGCTATGTGTGAGCAACCACAATAATTAAGGGAAAAAAAATCTCTGTCACCGATAGCCGTTAAGTGTCTGCAGTATTACTCCGGGAAGGACATGATCAGAAGACCTTCCTCAAGCCGACATTAACAGTCTAAAAATCAGAGTTGGTGACTGAGGGGACAGGGCAGGTAATGGTGCTTGTACTGAGTGAGACTAATCATAACTTCTACAGGCTGCCCTCTGATCTCTACACTCATGCCAACATGCACATAAAGATACAAGGAGACAGAGACAGAGACAGGGAGACAAAGAAAAAATCTTGGGTTGAGGGAAGAAATCTTTGTGGCTCTTGTCTCCTAATGGGCCCCGTCCTTGCAGGTCTCCATTGGGTAGTCACAGTTTCTGACAGCTCAAGAGGATGACAACTACTTCCTGCTGGCTTTTATGTCAGCATGACACGAGGTAGGCTCATCAGGGATCAAAGAACCTGAATAGGGAAAATGCTTCCATAGCACCGGCCTGTAGGCAAGTCTGTGGGACATTTTCTTGACTGATGATTGATGTGGAATGACCCAGCCCATGTGAGCACTGTCATCCCTTGGCAGGTGGTTGTAGGATATAGGAGAAAAGAAACTGAGCAAGCCATCCTGAAGCAATCCACCAAGCTGCACTCTTCCACAGCCTCTACTACAGCTCCTGCCTCCAAGTTCCTGACTGCTTGAGTTCCTGCCATGACTTTCTGTGAACAGGGGCTGGGAGTGTGAGTACAGTAAACACTCTCCTCCTTGAGGAAATGCTTGGGTCTTGGTGTTTCATCCCAGCAGGAGAATCTCTGTGCTCTGCCCAGAAGGGGGCAGTCTATAGGAGTCACATACCTGCATACAGCTGGGCCTTCCTCCAGGCTGAAAATGAACACACTCTGGTGAGAAGCCAATCAGAATAGCCCCACTCAAAGCTAACCTTCCTCCATCCATTCAAAAAGTGAGGCATTGCCTAGGAGGAAAGAGGACCCAAAGAAATGGGCCCCTGAAAGATGCGGAGGCACCAGAGCATTATGGGAAATTCCCAGAACTGCAGATGAAAAAGATGGCATTGTAGGGTAAGTTCCCCTGCTGCCCCCTTATCTGTATGTCTTTTTTGAAATCGTTTTTTAAAATGTGTTTACTTTACATGTATGAGAGCTCTATTTGTATGTACACCTGCATACCAGGAGAGGGCATCAGATCCATCAAACACTGTGAGCCACCATGTGATTGCCTGGACTTGAACTCAGGCTCTCTGGATGTGCACACAGTGCTCTTAACCACTTCAGCCCTTCTGTGTGGCTTTTGACTGAAAAATAGCTGCATCTACTTAAATAAGGAAAATAAAAATAGGGGTAGTAATCACACTACTATTCTATAATTATTCCACTTCACTGTTAATAAACAAAGCATCAGCTCTTTTTTTAAAGGGTGTATTTAGAGGTGTGCTGAAGAATAGAATGTGTATAATAAGTGTGGATATGAAGTGAATTCATGAGAGAAGCACCCAGTGTTCCTCAGGTATAACAACTCCAAAGCTAGGTACACCTACACCAGGAGCATGAACATTCCCAACTCCTTCCCACTGAAGAAAACAACCCAAGTCTCTGCCTTGATCAACAGCTTCAGGAGCTAAGGAAGCAGACCCCTGGAAGGTGCCTGAAGAATGGGTGCAGGTCATTCACCTGCATCTGTGACTTCTTTTCCTGGTTAGGTATTGTCAATTTTCAAAAGGTAAAGTCATCTGACAGGAGGGAGCTTCAACTGAGAAAATGGCTCCAATAGACTGGCTTAGGCAAGGCAGCAGGATTTTCTTGATTGATTGATTGATTGATTGATTGATTGATTGATTGATTGATGTAGAAGGGGCCTGCCCACTGTGGGCAGTGCCACCCCTACACAGGTAGTCTAGGAGTGGGCCAGAAAGACAGTTGAGAAAGCCATTGGGAGCAAACAAGGAAGCAGCCTTCCTCTGAGGTCTCTGCTTCAGTTCCTGCTCTAGGTCCCTGCTCTAGGTCTCTGCCTTGAGTTTCTGCCCTGATTTTCCCCATTAACAAATTGTGATTTGAAAATGTGTACATCAAATAAACTGTCCCCTCCCCAAATTACATTAGTTTCTTACAGCAATAGAAACCTAATTAAAACACTTTCTTTAGAGAAATGTTAACACTGCAGTCTGATCCCAGGTGCAGACAGAGATCTAGAGCTCCTGGACCCTATTGGGGGCAATAAAAGTATCAGGGAGTGGTTAGATTATGACCTATGAAACTGGACAAACCCAAGAGTCACACATTTTCAAGTTCTGGGCAGAGATCAGAAGGAACCTAAAACAGGCTTCTACCTTTAAGTAAATTCCACTTGTGACCCCAAAAGGGTACCAACTTTGACTAGAATCAAGGAGAGAATGTGCGAGGAGCCATGGGACACTGGGACAGTCACTCACCTGCCATGTAAGCTGCTCGCCTTCGATCTGAAAAGCAACACACAGGAGTGAAGAGAGCTACTGGGCTCCTGAGGGGACCACAGGGCTCACCCAGGAGGAAAAGCAGGACTCACCGAGCTCCTTCCTGAGTGCTCCTGAAAAACATGAAGGAGAGGGAGTCTGTACACTTGAGAGGAAGAAAGGAAACACCATTTGGGTTCCTGATACTCTGAACTACAGGCCACCTAATCCAAAGGACCCCAAACATCCTCTCTGGATTTTGTTTTCCACCTACTCTGATCCCAGAACACTAGGCCCTCCTGGGGACTCTGAACCTGTCCTTCACTGCTATGGTGACTTACCAGCAGTCCTCAAAGTATACTCCTTTGCCTTCTTATTCTTCACATGCTGAAGATTCCCCACCGTCTCCTGCATGATCAGCCTTGCAGAAAGTTCCCTTCTGAGAAGATAGCTTGTCCCTAAGACTAGGAGTCCCATCAGAGTTAGAGTCACAAAAAAAGCTGCCTTCCAGGGAGAGACCTGGGGGAAGAAGGGCTCTATGGCCCAGGCAGAGACACAGTAATGGGTGAACCTGAGGAGACACAGCCCAGCACACTCCATGAAGATAATTACAACCCAGGCTCTGAAGGAGTGAAGGACAGCTCTCACCTGGGAGGAATATGGCCATGGCTTTCTCCTGAACCAGGACAGGATTGAAGATGGAGCAGGTCACATTCCTCACAATGCTGTCTCTCACTACCAACAATGTCTCTGTGCTGAACAGTCCTTCAGCATCTGTAGTGTGAGTCTCTGAGAATGCTGTGAGGTTCTCTCCTCTGGAGTCTCTCCAATGCACCTGAGGCTCTGGGAACCACCCTGAGGTCATGCACACAACACACACTCCACCATCTTGTGGACCTTTAATGTACACGTCAGGGACAGAGCCCATCGCTGTAGGAAGACAGATGTGAACACCCTAGAACCCACTATAGGTTGAGGGACCCCAGAAGGAACTATATAACTCATAGGAGCCTTTCACAGGACAGATGGGAATTGAAGGGGAAAGGCATTCCTGGATTGGGACTAGGTTGAGCCCCTCTGCCTGACAGAAAACATAAAAGAGCACACTGTGGGGAACAGACCACTCCTTTATCAACCACAAGATCCTGAGGAACCTGAAGGAAGTTGAACACAGGAGCACTGAGGTGGGACCACCACTCCATCTGCCCACTATCCACACACCTGAGACCCTCATGGCAGGCCCACACCCAGCTCTCTTCTCAGGGAAGACAGACCTTGAGCATCCTTCCTTTCTCCCCTCCATCACTTACCTTTAGCATTGACAGCCATTTCCCACTGACTGCTCACTAACACTCAGTGACTTTCCTGCTGACCCCTCTAAACTATACATTACAACCGCTGGTATTGTCATAACACCTACAGGATCCCTAACACACAAAACTAGACACAGCACATTTTAGGGGATCCACCTTTAGAATTTGAGTTGAATTATATATGTAGGGATTCACTACCTATTTATTATCTCAAAATGGGAAATTATAAATGAGTAGAGATAAAAATGAGAGATGAGAGTACCTGTGTGAACCCAGCACTACCCAGCAAGCTCAAGGAGAGTCTGGTAAACATGAGAACTTCTCTCAAAACAAAAAAGAAAATAAGGCACTGAGTGACATGAACACTCAGTTTCCTCCCACACACAGGTCACCTAAGGTTTTTAGAACAGGGATCAGTTAACCAACCTGCCACCTTTAGTTCCAAGAAGGCCTCTTCATAGAACATTCCCTGTTTGAAGTGGCAGATGTATATCCCACTATCTGACGCCTGGACATTTTGGATCTTCACAGCAGCTGTGCCTTGATGGAACTGGTCCTTCACCAGCGAGGTTCTCCAGGAATACTGGGGCATCTGCTCTCTTATCTTCTCCTCATGGTCCCGATAGACAAGTACTGCTTCTGAGAATCTGAAGCGGAACCACCTCAGCTCCTCCATGTTCTCCACATTCATAGCAGGAAACACGGAGCAGGGAAGGATGGCTTCCCCACCTGGTGCAGCCACAATGGGGTCTGATGGACCAAAGACCTGGAACCTCTCTGTGGACACAGATGTAGCAGTGAGAGGCTGGACAGACACAGGAGGATGCAGAGGAATATCATCGCAGCAGAAATCAAGAGATAGATGGGGTTGCTCTATGCACCCTGCATTAGGAATGCAGGACTAACTAATGCACTAATGGACAAGTTACCTTTGAACATAGCCGTGCTACCCATAAATGATGTAAAACAAAACAAAACAACAACAACAACCCTCTTCTGCCTGTGTCCCTGGCCACAGACCCTTCCATGAATTAATCACTTATGTAGACTTTTTCCAGATGCATTTCAGGGAACTGAATCTTTGCTGAGAGCTCTAGCCTCAGTATGTTTGGGTGGGTTCAAGATCATAAATTTATAAAGATCACTACAGATGCTCACTCAATTGGTTATATGGCCACACCTTGGGAGACACGGGTGTAACTGGCTGGTCTTATACAAGACCCAGGGAAGGTCCAACACCCAGTTCTATATGCTGTTATCAGCCAATTTCTTCATCCACTGAATAATGTGAATATTAAAACAGCTATGGCTGAAGAGATGGCTGAACAACTAAGATACAGGAGATTCTTCTAGAGGATGCAGGTTCAATTCCCAGAACCCACAGGAAGGATCGTGACTCCCTGTAACTCCCTTCTGGATTCTGTGACAATCAAGAATACAGGTGTTTGTTACACAGACATACATTCGGGGAAAATGACCATACGCGTGAAATAAAGTGTAGAGAGTCAAAGGATACTTCTCTGAAAAAGCCATGTGATTCCAGGTGCCCTGATCATTTCTTGATAAAGAAGGAAGATTGTCTGCCTCACTCTGAGTACCCTTTACCCTCTAAACTGTAGGACTTTGACACAGGCACTGCGTCCCCAAGAGCTCCTTGTCACTCTGCACTGCTCCATTTGTGTCTAGCACACTGTTGCCACTGGACAGAGCAGCACGCCTGTCTGCTGTCTCCCAACCCCCACCTCTGTGACCCTAACATGGAGACAAAGCCTGTCCCTGCTCTGCTCTGGGTCAGTCCTGACTCTGCTTTTCCCACCAGGGACCGCCAGGCCCTCAGGGCTGCTCCCAACCCAGTCCTCCCCACCACAGCTCCTGCCTCTCTCTCCCTGAGTCACTCTGCTGCATCCAACCCTGGCCTCTGCAGCTCCTCACACCCCAGGCACCCTGCCAGCCCAAGGCTATCCCAACTATGCTCCCCAGGTAGGGTCTGCCTGTGAAGCTCAGGCTGGCCAAGGACTCACGATATTCCAGGGGCAGCCTCTCAAAGACTGATGCACACACGCCCACCTAGATTTTCATTACTAACTCACTGTAAATGGAAACATGGGGAAATCCGGGATGCCAGGTTTAAGTGAGTCTCCTGTACATCTGACCTGCAGAGAACCTGGCAGTTCCACCCACTGTAGGGAGACAGGAGAAGAGAGACCAGGACAGACTCACCTGTGGTCACACCGCTAAGCAGCTGTGTAAAGACAAACAGACAGGAGACATGGGGGAGCAGAAAGGGCTTCCAGTGATTTTCCATGTGCAACAGAGCTGAAGAGAAAAACAGGAGAGGCAGATCAACATACTCCAGCAGGATAAGAGGCCAGATCCACCCAGATGTTGGACCCTTCATCAGAAACAGCATTGCTCAGGGCAGGAGATCAGCCCACAGCACCAAAACACATCTATGCTTACAGAGTAAAGGCTCCACACTACCCAACACTGACAGTCAGGCACCAGCTCCTCTCAGACCTTCAGAAGACTGGGCAGCTGGGGACACACAGTCATTTTGAGGTAGTTATTCCTTTCTTTCCCACCTCAGCTCCAACTCAGGGGCAGTCAAGCTCTACCTAGAATTATAGGCCCTTCCTTTCTCAGAGCCTTGAGGAGAACCTAGTGTAGACACCATGACTCAAACTCCTCCTTATCTACAAACTGCCTGTGACTCTCAGGAAATGGAGCCTATATCCAGCCACTCCCTCAGGAATAGCTTGCCTTCTGTATTACATGGCTCCACAACTGTGACCAGCCCCTTACAGGCATCTTCAGGGCCTTCCTAAGCCCAGGCCAGCCTGTGCCATGGCTGCTGACATGACTTTACTCTTGGCCCAACACACAAGACCCACAGCACAGGTTACCCTCTTAGTCTCTGTATACCAGGCTGAGTATACACATGGTTGGAAAGAACAGGAGAAAACTCTTTTCTTCCCAAACCACCTGCTATTTGGAAGGAGAGGGGATGGGGTGGGAGCCTAAAGGCCTGAGAACAACAAAATTAGGGCACATCTGAGCTGTCTCCAGGCTCAGACACCAGGAAGATGACCTGCTGAAACTCACTCAGCATAGTCTCCTCCCTGCTCCTTCTGCAGGCCCAGCTGTTTTCAATGCCCACCTACCTGCTTCTCTTTGCCTCCAGCTTTAAAAGGCTGTGACTTCATCAGGAACAACTCAGAGCCAAGGGGACCCAGCAGACCCCAAATCTTCCACTCACACTCAGCTCTGCTCAAAGGGACTCTCACAGCTTTAAGCTGGGCTCACCCCAATGCCAGCATCCATTTTCCTCACCTCCAGGATCATTTTCCAGAATAGCAGACAAGCAGTGCAACAACTTGTCACAGCCTCTCCAGAGACAACAACGAAGACTACAGTGATGATGACCAGGGTGGCAGTGCCAGTGGCCAGGCTGGAGTCACGGCCTATTCAAGCGGTGCCCTTTGAGCCAACAGAGCAATTAGAGTTTCAACCACAGAAACTAAAAGCTCCGGTAATATGACCTGGGCGTATGTTCCTTCTGAATGTGATGTTCTGTCAGGAAGAGGTGAAGGTTTACCTCACCACCCCAACCACACCCCTACTTCCACCACTACCACCCTGCCCAATGGGGAGACTTCTCAGAACTACACATTATAGAATGTTAAAAGATGACACAAAAAAGACAAGACAACTTTATTGAATCCATTTTAAGCACCAGGAGCAGCTCATGTCTGCACACAACAGAGTTATGTCAATGCCTGTCACATCTCCAAACTGAGATGGAGTCATGAGCCTAGGTCTAGCTCCAGTAACTACTAAGATGAGGGGAAGGTATGTCTTCCTGAAACATGTAGTTTCTACCACAATCCCTGCCCAGTGTGCAGCACAGCCCAAACCCAGCACCCAAGATCACAGACTCAGCAGGAAACTGCAAGGGACCTTGGACTCCAGGTGCCTGGATGTAAACAAACCTTATCACCTCCTGAGTCCCCAGCCTATGCCTTCCAAAGGGGATGACAGGCAAAGGCAATGACCATGAGCAGATCACAGAGCCTTAGAGGATGCTGAGGAAAACAGGATGGGATGTGCTTTGAGTCTTCTCAGGGGGCATCAAAGTCACAGTCAGTTGTATTGACAATAGGTGTTACTAAGGAAGCGAGACATGATCCTAACTGTGTATACTAACCCTAACCATCTTTAATACCAGCAATGGTGGAACATAGGGATCTCTGTCTTTTTTAGTCCAGCCTGATCTATGCATCCAGTTCCAGGCCACCTCTGTAGTGGGCTCCTCACTCAAAAAGAAAAGGGGGACAGAAATAAGAGAAGGAAGAAAGTCAGGGTGGGAGGGAGGGAGGGAGGGAGGGAGGGAGGGAGGGAGAGGGAAAGATCACCAGCAAAACAAGGGGTAACATCATGATTACATAGATTAAAAAACATTAACCAGCAAGCCTGACAACCTGAGTTTGATCCTGGACCCACATGAGGGTGACAACAGACCTGACCACCATCCTGTGATCTCCACATGTGAGCCATGACAGGGCACACTGGTTCCCACTTGACTGTACTCACACATGTGCCCACCCTATGCACACAATAACAGATGAAAGATCCTCTTCAGGGATTCATTCTTGTTCAATGTGGAAGCATGTTTGGCCTGAATGTCCTTATGTGTATCTCATGTGTGCCTGGTGCTCACAGAGTCAGTAGGGGGTGTTAGGAGCAGGTAAAGTGGAACTACGGGTATTTGTGCACAGTTATGTGCATTCTGAGAACTGAACCCGGGCCCTCTGCAAGAGCAGCAAGCACTCTTATCCACTAAGCTCTCTCCCCAGCCCCAATAATAATTGTTTGCATTGGTATCAGTAAAAGGCTTCTCTCAAGTGCCCTTGTCTGGCAGATTTGACCATTATCATCTGTAGCATGAAGAGCAGACAATGAATATGGTGCTGGGGAAGCTCTGGAAAACTGGCATCACTGGGTAGGCAGGGACCCTAGGATGGCATCCTCGTAGTCAATTTGATAACATACGGAATTAAGTAAACCAAGACAATGGAGGGCACGCCTGAGAAGCAGATTTTCTTAACTTAAATTTGAATTAGAAAGATCTACTTTTTTTTATAGACAGAATTTCACTGTGTAGACTAGGATGCCCTCAGACTTAAAGATCCACATGTCTTTAGTGATTTAAATCAAAAGCCACCACTGCCCAGCTGAGATCCACTTTTTTTTAATTCCTGTATTTGTTTGTTTGTTTGTTTGTTTGTTTGTTTACATCATGGCCACAGTTTACCCTCCCTCCTCTCTTCATAGTCCTTCACACCTCACCTACAATCCTTCCCCAAGGAACTCCTGTTCCTTTCTCCTCAGGGAAGTGGAAGCCTCCCATGGGTACCAACAGACCTTGGAACATCAAGTTGCAGTAAAACTAAAGGCTACTTAGCATTCTAGCCTTTTTCTACTGAGGCTAAAATAGGCAGACAAGTAGGAGGCAGGGACACAGAAGCAGGCAACAGAGTCAGAGATACACCCCTTTAGCTGCTGTTAGGAGTGCCACATGAAGACCAAGCTACACAACTGTTACATATGACAGAGGGTCAATCCTGTGAATGTTTGATGGTTGGCTATTCAGTCTCTGTGAGCCCCTATGAGCCCCTGTTAGTTGATTCTGTTGGTTTTCTTGGGGTGTCCTTGACCCTTCTGGCTCCTACAATCCTTCCTCTCAGTCATCTGCAGGATTCTCGCAAGCTCAGCGGAATATTGAGCTGTGGGTCTCTGCTTCTGTTTCCATCAGTTGCTTGGTGCTCCCTGTGGTTTCTGCCCTGGCTACTCTCTGGGGCTCCTTAGTTATCCCCTTCTTACTCCTGCTGCGGTTGCTGTGTGTACACACCAGGGTTCTCTAAAGAAACAGCATTTATAGGACGAGAGAGAGAGAGAGAGAGAGGAGGAAGGGCAATTATTAGAATGACTTGCAGGCTGTGGTCCAGTTAATCCAACAATTGCTGCCTGTGAATCGAAAGCCCACAAATCCAATAATTGTTCAATCCACAAGGCTGAATGTTTCTCAGAGGGTCTTTAGTCCATGTTGGAATCCCAAAGAAGTATGCTCTGATGCCAGTGGATTTGTGGACTTACTACTAAGGCGAGAATGGATGAGGAAAGTGTGGTACATTTCCACAATGGAATATCACTCGGCTATTAAAAATAATGACATCTGGGGGGCAGGGCAGGGGGAGGGTTTGGGGATAGCATTTGAAATGTAAGTGAAGAAAATATCTAAAATATATATATATATATATATATATATATATATATATATATATATATATTGACATTGCCAGGGCAGAAACCACAGGGAGCACAGATGCTGAAGGAGAGGGACAGAGGGAGTGGACAGGAAGCTGGGGCTGAAAACGGACAGACTGCCTTGAAGATCCAACAATGACACTCAGTTTAAGCTCTGAAACCCACCAAACCTCAAGATCCAAGTCTCCTGGGACTGGAAAGACCGCTCAGCGGTAAGAAGGACCACCGCTCTTGCAGAACACCTGCAGCCCTGGAGCCAACCACAAGTACAGCCGCAGGGTGCTGACGCCCACTTAGCCCCATATTAACCTACACTCACACTTGTATAGATCCACAACTAGGCACAACCATATATACATAATTTGAAAATAAAATCAATCTTTCTTCAAGAATCAAGGCTCCTGGCACTGCAGGCCCGAGGCGTGTGGCAGGAGAGTCTAACAGTCCTGGCATGCCGGCCACCTTGGCCTGCCCTACCACAGAGCCTCCATGAAGGAGTGGCCACAGGAAAATACCAAGCACATGCTCACAGTCACTGTTCTGAAACCTTCTCTTTTGTTCCCATGGGGGGGGGTTGGTGTAAGATGGAGGCTGAGCAATATATATATCCAGGGGTACAGGATCACAGAGACAAACTCTGACAGGAGTTAGGTTTTCCCCCTACAGCCAGGTGAGCTCAACAGAGGACCATCAGACCAGGTCATCAATGTGGGAAGTGCTCCAAGGGTCTGAGGGTCTGAGGGTCTGAGGGAACACTGGCTCAGATTTGAACTTCAACTCAAGAGCTTTCCTCTGACGTCATGTCCGCATTTCTTTGTATAATCTCTGTACATACTTTTGAACATATTTTTGTGAGTTTCAAACATCATATTCTTAAGGAGTATTAAAAAGGAGTTTGAAGAACAGTACACCTCAGAGGAGGACCAGAGCCTGGCAGGACCCAGCTAGAGGCTACCGCAAGGGTAGTGCTTGGTGCTAAGTGAGGTACTGGAGAGATGGCTCAGCCACCAGGCGCGCTCTTTCAGAGAATCCCAGCACCCTTGTCAGGTGCTTTCAGCCACCTGTAACTCCAGCTTCAGTGTCTCCAACTCCTTCCGGGGCCTCGGCTGGAAGCTGCACACATGGGACATACACTCATGAGATTCATACACTTACACATAAGTAAAATTAATTTATATGGGCTCATTTTTATTATGTTTCATTATGCAATACATATATATATATATATATATATATATATATATATATATATATATATGTACATATATGCCCTCAGGACGTCTTGACTGGGCTTCCTTGCCCTCTTCTGCCCCCTTGTGGCCAAAATGTGACAGCTCTCTGGTCTCCCTTACAGAGTGGCATTGTGACCAAGTCATGGGTCCAAGGAGAAGTCTATCTGTCTGCCCTAACTGTCCCATCGTGGTTGTGGAAAGTTGAATGGTAGAACCCTGGTGATCAGAGATCCTTTATAGCAGACAGACTCTCTTACTGCTCCAAGCTGGCCTCTGAGGACATAAGAGAGCAAGGTGACCCAAGGCCATGAGAGACCATGAAGACACACCCACCTCACCATCACCACCATTGAGAAAGACCAGAGATTGATGTCAACCAAATATGCCAAGAAGAGCAAACTGTGAGGAGAATGGACAACCCAGTCAGGTCGTCAGCTGCAAGACCTTGCTTCCTCCAGAGGCTCGAAGAGAACTCTGGTTCCACAGCCCCCTACACTCAGCAAGTGTTTGGGAAAAGCTCAACAGAGTGGTCAAAAGCCAGACAAACTGTGCAGATATGCAAGCCCTTTGGGTCCCTGGGATGGAACTTGAAGACATTTACTGAGGGCCAAATGTTTTTGAGGTCTGTTTTGTTTTGTTGCTTATTTTATTTCTTCCTGTCAGTCATGCTGAGGAAACTCATATATGCTTATGAACATTTAAACTTACATATGGGTCATGTTTTTTTTTAATTCCTTCCTCATATTAGGTGCCAGCGAAATTACTTTTCATCCATAAAAAATAAATAACTCATCTGCAGTATCTTCAACTTTTGCCTATTTATGTGATTGCTTCTAGATATAAAACAGGATTTCGCAATTGATCCATGACCTTGTCTGTCCAACAAAGACGGTTCAAGTGTGTGACAGACCTTAGGGTGTGACAGATCTTCCTGAGAAAGAGATAACCCCAAAAGCCTCCCAGCCATGGGTCTCCCAGGACAGTAACTGATACTCAATGACCCAAGGACCCTAGGGACTAGCTCATCCATCTCTCCCAACCCTTCCCTCCCCCAGCACAGACTCCCTGACCCAGGCTGGCCCCGCCTCCTGTGCCAAAGCCAAAAGGCATGACATTCAAAGGTACTGGCTCAGCTCACTGACTAGGGCAGGGGGACCATCTGGCTGAATTACACTCCATCCCACCTGGATCTCAGCCCTAAGGAACAGGGCATTTCCCTGAACCACCCCTCTCCCTCCTAGGACAGACTTTCCGGAAGACATCTATACAATCGAAGATAAACAACCCATAGGAGTTTAGCTGCTGTGATGGAAGTTGATTCTCTTCTGTAACTGCTGGCCCTGCAGTACAAGCGGAGCTTGGTTCCTTTGTGTGCAGAGGAGAGGGAGCAAGCAGGGTACGATGACCAGTCTCCACTGACAACTAGACTGGATGGTGAGTCACCCAGGAGACACACCTCTGTGAGAGCCCCTTAGGGTGTTTCTGAGGATGCATAACTGAGTAGAGAAGAGCCACCCTGAAGGTGGTCACCCTGTCCCATGAGCCAGGGCAGCCAGCAGAAGAAATCAGGAGGAAGTGAGCTGAGCCCAAGCATCCATTTTGCTTCCTGCCTGTGAGCAGGATGTGACCAGCAATCACGTGCCTGATGTCTTCCTTCTCTGCTGGAACAGACTTTATCCCCTCAGACCTTGGGCTGAAATAAAGCCTTCCTTCCTCGGGTTGCTTTGCTGGGGTATTTGGTTAGAACAAGAAAGGCACGTAGCGTGCAGTGGCTCAGGAAAGCAGAGAGGGCCGGCCAGTGTGGCAGTGCTAGCTGACCTTAGCGCCCCGTCCCCACAGAGACTGAGACACGGAGGCTTGCCTTCATGATGACTGCATGTCACAGGAACGGATCTTCGTCCTTCCAGAGGTATTTCTGTGTTGACACATGCGCATGTACAGGGACAGCCTGTCTTAGTCCACACCCGTGATCTGTCACAGACTGCAGGTCAGGACTGTTAGGTGACTGTTGGGGTGAGCAGTAAATTATCCTGGCAGCTTTGAGCTTCCCAAGTCTGCACTTTAAAGGGAACTGGGTCATTAGAGGGACATGGCCTTCAGCTGCTGTGGTTGAGGGCTGGGGTGGGAAGGCAGAGTTCTGAGGTTCTCACTGTCCTGAGGGATTAGCACCGTGAGGTCATCCGCTAGGGGGCATGTCTTAGCCTCCATGAGGCCAAAGCAGCAGGCATCTCATGTGAGGTGTGGGGGGTTCTCCTGTAAGGAATTGTGCTGAGGTAGCCCCCACTACTCTCTGAGTGGGGAAAGGTCACTTAGGAACTCAGGAAGGGAATATGGCTCACTTCTATTACTAAAAAGTCATTACACAGACTGCGTTTCTCACTCCTGGCTCAGTAGAACAAGGTCCTGTATAACTTCCCAGAGTTCCTTTGCACTGGGCGAGGCTGAGGGAGGAACTCAATGATGCCTAAGCTTTTCCACTCACAGTTCATTTTACCCCCAAGATGTTTAGACTTCTGAGATTGTAGAAGCATAGAAAAAAGGTATATTTCACCCAAATCATTGTCTACAAATGTTATGTCATTTACTTTAAAAATACCTCTTTGGTGTGCATCCCATTTCACCACTATTAAAAGCTGGCCTAGAACTAAGAAACCTGTCTGCCTCTGCCTCCCAAGTGCTGGGATTAAAGACGTGTGCCACCAATGCCTGGATAGGAAGTGAATTCTTATATAAATTCTGCACCAATGTAAGAAATTATAACTTCAATTTGTATCAATTATAAAAACTTCTATCAATTAATATTATGGATATGAAATGTTTTCCTTAAGAATAAAATTAGAGCTGGGCATGGTGGAGCACGCCTTTAATCCCAGCACTCGGGAGGCAGAGGCAGGCGGATTTCTGAGTTCGAGGCCAGCCTGGTCTACAGAGTGAGTTCCAGGACAGCCAGGACTATACAGAGAAACCCTGTCTCAAAATAAATAAATAAATAAATAAATAAATAAATAAATAAATAAATAAATAAGAAGAAAATTAGTAATCCATCCCATCTATTTAGTTCCTGTTCAAAATTATGACCATTTTCAAAAGATCTATAATTTGTAAAAATACCCATAACCAGATACCCAACCCCAAAAGGATCAAGATGATGATTATCCACAACTTCCTACTGCTAAAAATGGGAACAAGAAATTCTCTAAAGGGTTGAGGAGGGGTTGGAAAATGAGAAAGACTGGTTAGACTTGAGAAAGCTAACTTTAGCGTCTGTTATGCGGCCTCTGCATATTTGGAAGTTTCACAGCTTGACTGAATATCTGACCGGATCTGTCTGAAAGGTATAATGAGTAGAGATGACCTGGAATCAGCAGCAATCCTAAAGCTGTTTTCTTTTTCGTTTTTATTTAATTTAATTTAATTCATTTATTTATCCTTAAATTACATTTTATTATTTAAAAACTTTTAAATTGAAATATATTTTGACCATAGTCTTCTCCTCCCACAAGTCTTTTCATACCTTTCCCTTACCACACACACACACACACACACACACACACACACACACACACTCAATGTTAAGGCCTTTCTGAAAAAAAAATAAACAAAAAAATCAATAAAATAAAACCACAAAACTAAGAAAACAAAATAAACCACACCAAAAACTAAAAATAAAAACAAAACAAATGAATAAGCAAAACACATCAAAATGTGACCAATTGGAAGCATGAACAGACAAAAGCACTGGAGTTCATTCTACACTGGAAGATTACTCCTGAATATGAAGCTTGCCTTGGAGTGATTGATATACCGTGTCAAGCTTTTAGAGAAAGCCCCTCAATTACCCCTTGCTTGTAGCCTTCTCTACCTATATCCCTTCAATAAGCCCTTCTCACCTAGACTGCCTGACTTGATCCTCCTACTCCATACTCTTATTTCATTAGAAGAATCTTTTGACCATGTTTGGACAGCTTTCCCCATTCCCCTTCAGAGAAGAATTGGACATCTTTACCTCCAGGCGAGGCTGCTTATTGTGGCAAGGTAGCCACTGGACAGATATTGCTCATATCATCTACAGACAAGGTTCTGTTTAAAAGGACAAACAGAAGTGGGATAGTTGACTACTAAGCTCTGCCAGGACAGGGTCAGCTGGTCCTTCATATTTCCTCTTTCACAAAAGGTATGCCAGATGGTTCTGGGCTAGAAGGCTGAAGACAGATAATACAATATTATAAGAAATTAAGGACTGTCCAGGTAGTCATCTGTCTGTATAAATGTTTAAAAGTTTGGGAAACTATGTTTGGTGCTTCCTCCATCTGTACTCTTTTTTTTTTTCTCTTATAAAAGAAAACATTTAATTTGAACTGGCGTTCAGTTCAGAGGTTTAGTCCATTGTCATCATGGTAGGAAGCATGGAGGCACACAGGCAGACATGGTGCTGGAGAAAGAGCTGAGAATTCTACATCTTGATCAGCAGGCAACAGAGACTCTGTGCCACACTGGATGTAGCTTGAGCACAGGAGACCACATGACCATCCCCACAGTGACACACTTCGTCCAACAAGGCCACATCAATGTGAACAAGGCCACACATCCTAACAGTGCCACTCCCTATGAGCCAAGCATTCTTTTGTTTGTCTGTTTGTCTGTTGGTTTGTTTATTAGACATTTTCTTTATTTACATTTCAAATGTCCCCTTCCCTAGTTTCCCTTACAAAAAACCCCTATCCCTTTCCTCCTCCCGCTGATCACCAAGTCACCCACTCCTGCTTCCTGGCCCTGGCATTCACCTACACTGGGGAATAGAGCCTTACAGCTGTTTTTGAAACAACTCTCTGAACAGAAACAGGAAGCAGAGCACTGGAACAGCAGGTCAGTTGAGCATCCCAGCTGATGAATCTTGTCAGAGCTGTAAATCTGCAATATATGAATCTCACAACCAAAAATACCATGAAGATATTATTATGGATTGGGTAGAGTGCACAGATGAGTTAAGGGTGAATTTTGTTCCTTGTTTGAGCAAGTAAAAGACAGGTGTTTTATGAGTAATTTTCTCAATAACCAATTGTAATAAGTCTACATTCATGTTGTGTGAACAACGCCACAATGAACCTTTACCTATCTTGCTTAATTTTCTTGATCTTTTATAGGTTTCAGGGGGTCTCCCCTATCATATCTGATCTATACTCTTACTCTGGAAGGGTCCAAAGCCTATTCTCCTTTCCTGTAACACAAATTTGGAGTCTTTCTTTCAAAATACCCTGCCCTTGCTCCAGTAACTGGAATTCATTGAACAGTAAGCTTGATTTCTCTCCAAGAAAAATTATAATATAGCCACCAAACTCATAGCCATACTCATTTGGATAAATAAAACCTTTCTTTATATACATAGGGTTTCTCTGAGGAGACCTGGCTGTACTATGATCCACTCTTTAGACAAGGTTGACCTCAAACTTTAAGATCTACCTGACTCTAGAAATTTAAGGCAGCAGCCACCACTGCCCAGTCAATATCCACTTCTATTTCTTAAGTTGAATTTCTGTGTTTGTTTGTATGTTTGTTTGTTTGTTCGTTTTACATATTGGATAGAGTTGAGACACCGGCCTATATCCCCAGTTCTTCACACCCCACCTACCATCTCTCCCCACATACCTTCTGCATCTACCTTTCTATTCAGAAGAATTGAGGCCTCCCATAGTATCAACAGGACTTAGTATATCAAATTGCAGTAAGATTCCTTTTCCTAATGAGGCTAGAACAGGCAGACCAGTAGGAAGTATGGTCCCAAAAGCAGGCAAGAGTCAGAGACAGCCCATGCTCCTGCTGTTACGAGTCCCACATGAAAACCAAGCTACACAACTGTTACATATGACAGAGGGTCAGTCCTGTGTTTGCTCCCTGGTTGGTTATTCCGTCTCTGTGAGCCCCTGTGGGCCAATGTTAGTTGATTCTGTAGGTTTTCTTGTGGTGTCCTTGACCCTTCTGGCTCCTACAATCCTTCCTCTCAGTCATCTGCAGGATTCTCGCAGGCTCAGCCTAATATTGAGCTGTGGGTCTGCATCTGTTTCCATCAGTTGCTGGGTGAAACCTTTCTGATGAAGGTTTTGCTAGTCCACAAGTATAGCAGAGCATCATTAATAGTGCCATCAATAATAGATGGGTGGGCTCCTCTAATGACGTGTGTCTCAAGCTGTGCCGGTCATTGGTTGGCTCATCCCTCCAATTCTGTTCATCTTTACCCCTGCACATCTTGTAGGCAAGACAAATTGTGGGTCTAAGGTTTTGTGGGTGGGTTGGTGTCCTAATCCCTTCATTGGAAGACTTATCTGGTTATAGGCTGTGGTTATTTCAGGTTTGATAACCCCCTTTGCTAGGAGTCTTAGCCTGGGTCACCACAAAAAATTTCTAAGACTTTCCACTGCCCTTTATTTCTAGATCTTCCCAGAGATGTCTGTGTTCCCCAACCCCATTCCAGTTGTCTCTCTGAGTACTGTCCTCCTTCAAACTCTCCCCACTGATCCCTCATATTCTGGTCCCCACCTCACTCCTGTACAGTCCCCTCGTCCTTACCTCACCCACATACACGCACATTGTCTATTCCATTTCTCATTCTCAGAGACTCCTGGATGTGTCCTTGTCCCTGAGTGTTAATTTAACCAATTCTCCCACACACACTCCTCCTCTCCCCCTGCAAAGCCCCGCAAAGCTCTTCCCTCTCTCCAGCCCTCACTTCTTCATGCCTTTCCACACCTCCACCTCATTCTCTATTCTTCCCTCACTCTGCAGTCCCCTCCCCAACAGCTACACATTATGCAGGAGGATGGCAGAGAAACCTTGGTCAGCCAGAGACCTGAATTAGAAGACACTGATGTCCACATATGGTGATGCTGGGGTCAGATGTTGGCCATACTTTTCTCTGTACAATCGTGAAAACAACATTCCCACAATACCATTTTTTATACTTTAAAAATGGTCACTAAATTTACAAAATAAAATAATTCTTCATAACAGCCAGTTGAATTTCTCTATACCACTACAAATAGACTTCCATATCCACCTATATTTTATTACAACAGCTCAGTTCTATCTTGTTGGACACAAAGGAGGCAGGTGTGATAGTTTGTATATGCTTGGCCCAGGGACTGACATTATTTCTGGGGTGTGGCCTTGTTGAAGTAGGTGTGTCACTGTGGGTGTGGACTTTAATACCCTTACTTAAGCTGCCTGAAACCAGTCTTCCACTATCAGCCTTCATATGAAGGTATAGAACTCTCAGTTCCTCCTGCACCATGCCTGCCTGAATGCTGCCATGTTCCTGCCTTGATGATAAGGAACGGACCCTCTGAACCTGAAAGCCAGCCCCAATTTAATGTTGTCCTTTATAAGACTTGCCTTGGTCATGGTGTCTGTGCACAGCAGTAACACCCTAACTAAGACAGAAATCATACAGACCATACAAATATGAGAAAACCACTATGTTCATATAAAACTTTGTTAATAGATACAGAAAATTGAGACTCTCACAATTTTTACACACAACAAAGTATGATTTGATATTTTACATGAAATATTAACATTTAATATAAAATTACATTAAGTATAAATATTCACAGGACACACAAAAACACTTTAATACAACTTGATTCATAGCTGATTTTTTTCAATTCTCACTTGGAGAAAATATTATTGATAAATTCCAAATATATTAAAAGAAAAATGCTTAAGTTGCTAAAGCTGTCTATTTTAGCTATTCTTGTTTTGTTTTACAGATTGAGGATTACACCCAGGCCTCCACAATGAGAGAGCTGAAGCACAGGGCATGGAGCAGCAGGAAGCAGAGAGGGCAGGCTGGGAGTGATACCCTGGTTTGAAGATTCAAAGCCCAACCCAGTGACACACTTCATCAAGGACATGTGTCCCAAACCTACCCCAACACTACAGCCAAATGGAGACCAACTATTCAAACACTTCTATGTATGAGGGATGTTTTCATTCAAGGACCAACACAAGCCAGCCTGGGTTACATGAAATCTTCTCTTTAAAAGACAGAAAAACAGAACGATAATAGATAGATAGATAGATAGATAGATAGATAGATAGATAGATAGATAGATAGATAGATAATAGATAGATAGATAGATAGATAGATAGATAGATAGATAGATAGATAGATAGTGTATTAGTTAGGGTTCTCTAGAGTCACAGAACTTACGGAGTAAAGGAATTTATTGATGACTTACAGTCTGCAGCCCAATTCCCAACAATGGTTCAGTAGTAGCTGTGAATGGAAGTCCAAGGATCTAGCAGTTACTCAGTCCCACACGGTGAACAGGCGAAGGAGCGAGTGCCAGTCTCCCTTCTTCCAGTGTCCTNTTGAGCTCGGAGAACTCTCTGTCTTAATCTTCTGGAATCCATAGCCGGTATGCTATCAAGACCTCCATACCAAGGTCCAGAATCAGAGACTTCTATATCCAAGCCTCCAGGTTAGGGTCACTGGTGAGCCTTCCAAATCTGGATTGTAGCTCATTCCAAATATAGTCAAGTTGACAACCAGGAATAGCCACTACAGATAGATAGATAGATAGATAGATAGATAGATAGATAGATAGATAGCTAATAGACAACTAAACAATAAGAAGCTAAAATACATGAGTCAAACCTTTATAAAATATGAATTAAATTTTGTAGTTATATCTGTAATTCTGTAAGAGAGACTCAAATATAAAAATCAAAAAACTTATATAAATATCAAAGACAGATCTGATATGATGATAAGGTAGGTCCATGGAGATGGATGGACAGACAGGCCATTGTCCACTGAGAAGGTCCACTTAGAGGAACTCTCTAGGATCCAGCAATCTCATCACCAGGAACAAATGTAGAAATCAGGAAGTCATGTGTCAGACATCTCTTCCCCCATGTTCAGTACAACACTGATCACAAGAGCCAAGACATAGAATAGACCCTTGGTGCCCATGGCCACATGAACAAATTAAACAATGTCTACTGAGTCCTTGGTCTGTTTCATGCCAAATGGCACAAAAGCCTAACAAAATGCTATTTAACACCAAGAGGAAAATGCCTTCCCAGAGCTCAAAGCAGCCTGTTTTACACCAGCTGACACAACAGTCAGGACTCCTGCACCACCTGACACAAAGCATGACCTCGCTGCCACCACAGCCACAGCCACAGCCACAGCCTCAGAGTCAGACTGAAGAGCAGTGGGTCAAGGCTCCAGGCCCTTCCAAGACCCATGCGGGCTTTGGCGTGTGGCTTCTACACTCCCACAAGGAACCACACTGATGACTTAGGCAGTGGTCCACACTATGGGAACAGGGAGTTCCTGGCCTGCTGGAGGAATAGAGAGTCTTCCCCTGGGAGAGAGTCCACAGCACAAGAGCCTGCAACCAGGCCCTCCCCTGCAGGACTCAGAGACTCCTCCAAAGGAAGGGAAACTAACTCCTTCCCCTTCTTTGCCCTCCTCCCCTTCCTCCCCTTCCTACTTCTTTTCCTTCCTCACCTCCCCTCTTCTCCCTCCTCCCCCTCAGACGCACATTGCATAGAGCTAATAATCATTGAAACATTTCCAGACCTAAGGCTGAAGTATGGAAAAAGAGTCCCAGAGAAGGAAGCCTCATGGAAGGAGAACATGTGGGAATTGTCACTCATGTTATAGAAGGAGATGTCACCTTCAGTGTAGTCCACAAACACCCCCACACTCTGTGGAGCTTGCCTGACCAAAAAATTAACCCACTTATAGTCAATATGGGCCCAATATCCTATACTAAACTTCCCCACAGTCCAAAACCCGTTACCTAGAGTCTCAAAATTAATGTTATTCCTGTCCACCCCTTCCCTACAGACCCCCAGAATCCATTTGCTGCCTTCTAAGTCTGTTAGCTTCACCTCCCAGTAATGTCTTCCAGAAGAGATGCCTCTGATGCCTAACACACTGGAGAAATCATCCAAGTACATACTAGAATCCTTCCGGGTCACACTCAGCCCATCCTGGGAGATGGCAAGGTTGGGGTGGGCAGAGGCTGGATCCAGAGTGAAAGTCCCTGTAGAGAGTTACCAATCATTACAGGTCCTGCCAAGTACCCAGAAAAGGCTACAGCTACCCCCCACCTCCATCTCAAAACCTCTTAGCTTCTTCTAGGGGATTAAGGTCCTCACATAAGAGCCTCATGGCTCAAACCCAGGTCTTGCAAGTAGGAGGAAGGAAGCCAAGTTAGGGGTGACAAGGTAACAAGGCACTTGAGAAGAAGACTAGCTTAGTAACTGTCACCTCTGCCATCCACACCACTGAAGCCATCAACACCTGAGTTACCACAGAGAAGAGGAGAGACCAAAGTCATGGGAAGCACTGGAGGAGTGTCCCTAAGGAACACAGAGTCACTCACAGGCCTGGAAGTGTTCCTTGCGCCAATCTACAAGAGAAATACAAATCACGTGAGGGGTTTCAGAAACTATACCCATCTGGTCAACAATTGTCTTCAGAAACTGACTCTCTGGAGTTCTGACCTGGTAGCTATGGGGAAAATATGCTTGTCTCACACACACACTCACACACACACACACACACACACACAGAGCTATGCATATAAAAACACACATACACACATGCACAAGGAGAGATACACATAAAAACACACATATTTCACATACATACACACGTAAACAAAGAGAAAGACCAGAACACACACGCACACCGAGAGAGATACACATAAAAACACACATATGTACACACATACACAATTGCTATAAACCTCCAATAAAGACTTGAAGAGTGAGACCTGACACCCATCCCTAGTAAAGGCAGAGAAGTATCCTCACACTGTGTCTTGTCAGGTTCCACACCTGTAGCATCCTGGAAGCTACACATCCTTCAATCAGAACTTTTCCAAGAATGGGAGGTAGGGACAGAGATGAAGCAGGAGGCCGGTGAGTTTAAGAGCAACCTAAGCTACGTGAGTAATTAGAAAGAAGCCTGAGACACAAGGGAAGACCCTGTCTGAGAAAGCAGCAGCACGGATGGTTCTCTACAGTACAGGGCCTGCAAGGCCCAGTGTTTGATCTTACAGAACAACAAACAAACCAAAGACCAGGACCACTTGGTGCTCTTGCAGAAGACATGGCTTCAGGTCTCAGCACTCTCAAGGATGCTCATAACCATCTGTAACTGCAGTTCTGGGAGACTTACACACTCACCAGGACTCCAAGGGAATTAGGCATACACATGGTACACAGACACACATTCACAAAAAACACTCATTCACAGTATAAATAAATGTGTGGATGGATGGATAGATAGATAGATAGATAGATAGATAGATAGATAGATAGATAGATAGATAGATAGATAGATAGATAGCTGTTTGGATGGATGGAGAGACAGACAGATAGGTGATAGATAGGCAGGCAGGTAGATCTTTTTAAAAAGAGATATAATGCCTATGAGCAATTCTAACTCACATGTGGGTTCCCCTAATACAACCATCACAGGAAGTTGAGTGTGATTTCAAGTTGATCACTCATGCCTCAGCAAAATCCTAAACATCCTGGAGGCACTGGTCACCAGAATGCTCGTTCCCTGAATACCTGTGACCTCAAAAGAAGGAATCAACAGGGACCAAATGCCAAGCACAGACAAGGAGACAGAGGGTGCGTGTGTGTGTGTGTGTGTGTGTGTGTGTGTGTATAACAGAGACACAGATAGTGAGACAAGACAGACAAAGAGACAGAGAAAAAGGTGAGAGAGAGAGTATTATAGAGAAAGAGGGAGAGGGAAGGGAGGGGTAGGTGGAGAAAAAGAGAGAGAGAGTGTGTGTGTGAAAGAGAGAGAGACAGAGACAGAGACAAACAGACAGGCAGAGATAGAGAGACAGAGACAGAGACAGAGACAGAGACAGCGAACACCAATAGACCAGAGGACAATAAAGAAAAGGAACCCATAACTGAAACAAAAGCACAGGAACCCCAACTTTAAAGAGGACTCAGAGACAAAGACTATCTTAGGGAGACCTGATTCCCAAACCTCCTAGGCTGACTTCTGGAATCTTCTGAAAGCAGCACTTCTGATTCACAAGGATGTCATGGCCTCCTCCACAGTCTCTGCTAGCAGCTGAACTGCCCACTAACCCTGCACCTACAAGCTGTGCACTGATCTAGATGGCTGCAGACTGGGCCCTGCTGAATCTGACAATAGACAAACACAGAATGTATTCTGTGGGTCTGAAGAGGAATCCCTGCAGGCATCTGTGGAGGCTCCTGCAGTGACAGGGACAACAGAACGTTTAGCTCATCCTGGATCAGCAGGAATAGAAACTGAGACAGAAGAGGATGACAGAAGCTGAAGAAAGAGATGTCAGGAAAACACAACAACCACCATTGCACACACTCCTGCTGGGGAGATGAACAAATGTCTAGTCACACCAATAGCATGCCAATGGCAGACCAAAGGGAAGACTCCACCCCATACAGCTTGTAGAAGGAAACAAACAATCAGCTCAATTAGAGTTGCTTATACAAACACCAGCTATGTGTGAGCAACCACAATAATTAAGGAAAAAAAATCTCTGTCACCGATAGCCATTAAATGTCTGCAGTATTACTCAGGGAAGGACATGAGCAAAAGACCTTCCTCAAGCCACCATTAACAGTCTATAAATCAGAGTTGGTGACTGAGAGGAAGGGGCAGGTAATGGTGCTTGTATTGAGTGAGACTAATCATAACTTCTACAGGCTGCCCTCTGATCTCTATACTCATGCCAACATGCACACAAAGAAACAAGGAGATAGAGACAGACAGAGACAGAGACAGAGACAGAGACAGGGAGACAAAGAAAAAATCTTGGGTTGAGGGAAGAAATCTTTGTGGCTCTTGTCTCCTAATGGGCCCCGTCCTTACAGGTCTCCATTGTGTAGTCACAGTTTCTGACAGCACAAGAGGATGACAACTACTTCCTGCTGGCATTTATGTCACCTTGACACAAGGTAGGCTCATTAGGGAACGAGGAACCTGAATAGGGAAAATGCTTCCATAGCACCAGCCTGTAGGCAAGTCTGTGGGACATTTTCTTGACTGGTGATTGATGTGGAATGACCCAGCCCATGTGGGCACTGTCATCCATGGCAGGTGGCTTGTAGGATAATAGGAGAAAAGAAACTGAGTAAGCCACTGGAAGCAATCCGCCAAGCTGCACTCTTCCACAGCCTCTGCCACAGCTCCTGCCTCCAAGTTCCTGCCTGCTTGTGTTTCTGCCATGACTTGCTGTGAAGAGGGGCTGGGAGTGTGAGTCAAGTAAACACTCTCCTCCTTGAGGAAATGCTTGGGTCTTGGTGTTTCATCCCAGCTAGAGAAACTCTAGCTGAGACAGTGCTTTGCCCAGAAGGGGGCAGTCTATAGGAGTCACATACCTGCATACAGCTGGGCCTTCCTCCAGGCTGAAAATGAACACACTCTGGTGAGAACCCAGTCAGAATAGCCCCACTCAAAGCTAACCTTCCTCCATCCATTCAAAAAGTGAGGCATTGCCTAGGAGGAAAGAGGATCCGAAGAAATGGGCCCCTGAAAGATGCAGAGGCACCAGAGCATTATGGGAAATTCCCAGAACTGCAGATGAAAAAGATGGCATTGTAGGGTAAGTTCCCCTGCTGCCCCATGATCTGTATGGCTTTTTTGAAATCATTTTTTAAATGTGTTTATTTTACATGTATGAGTGCTCCATTTGTATGTACACCTGCAAACCAGAAGAGGGCATCAGATCCCATTACAGATGGCTGTGAGCCACCATGTGATTGCTGGGACTTGAACTCAGGCTCTCTGGATGTGCACACAGTGCTCTTAACCACTGAGCCATCTCTCCAGCCTTTCTGTGTGGCTTTTAGCTATAAAAATCTGGATCTACTTAAAATAGGAAAATAATAGGAGTAGTATTCACACTACTATTCTATAATTATTCAGCTTCACTGTTAACAAACAAAGCATCAGCTCTTTTTTTAAAGGGTGTATTTAGAAGTGTGCTGAAGAATAGAATGTATATAATAAGTATGTATTTAAAGTGAATTCGTGAGAAAACCACCCAGTGTTCCTCAGGTGAAACAACTGCAAAGCCAGGTACACCTATACCAGGAGCACAAACATTCCCATCTTCTTCCCACTGAGGGAAACAACCCAAGTCTCTGCCCTTCACCTTGATCAACACCTTCAGGAGCTAAGGAAGCACACCCCTGGAAGGTGCCTGAAGATGGGTGCAGGTCATTCTCCTGCATCTGTGACATCTTTTGCTGGTTAGGTGTTGTCAATTTTCAAAAGGTAAAGTCATCTGACAGAAGGGAGCGTCAACTGAGAAAATGGCTCCAATAGACTGGCTGTAGGCAAGGCAGCAGGGTTTTCCTGATGGATGGATGGATGGATGGATGGATGGATGGATGGATGGATGTAGAAGGGGCCAGCCCATTGTGGGCGGTGCCACCCCTACACAGGTAGTCCAGGAGACAGCCAGCAGGACAGTTGAGAAAGCCATTGGGAGCAAACAAGGAAGCAGCCTTCCTCTGAGGTCTCTGCTTCAGTTTCTGCTCTAGGTCCCTGCTCTAGGTCTCTGCCTTGAGTTTCTGCCCTGATTTTCTCCATTAACAAATTGTGATTTGAAAATATGTACATCAAATAAACTGTCCCCTCCCCAAATTACATTAGTTTCTTACAGCAATAGAAACCTAATTAAAACACTTTCTTTAGAGAAATGTTAACACTGCAGTCTGATCCCAGGTGCAGACAAAGTCGAGAGCTCCTGGATCCTAAGGGAGTAATAAAAGTATCAGGAAGTGGTAGATTATGACCTATGAAACTGGACAAACGCAAGAGTCACACATTTTCAAGTTCTGGGCAGAGATCAGAAGGAACCTAAAACAGGCTTCTACTTTTGAGTAAATTCCACTTGTGACGCCAAAAGGGTACCCACTCTGACTAGAATCAAGGAGAGAATGTGCAAGGAGCCATGGGACAGTGGGACAGTCACTCACCTGCCATGTAAGCTGCTCGCCTTCGATCTGAAAAGCAACACACAGGAGTGAAGAGAGCTACTGGGCTCCTGAGGGGACCACAGGGCTCAGGAGGAAAAGCAGGACTCACCGAGCTCCTTCCTGAGTGCTCCTGAAAAACATGGAGGAAAGGGAGTCTGTACACTTGAAAAGAAGAAAGGAAACACCGTTTGGGTTTCTGATACTCTGAACTACAGGCCACCTGATCCAAAGGACCCCAGACTTCCTCTCTGGATTTTGTTTTCCACCTACTTTGATCCCAGAGCACTGGGCCCTCCTGGGGACTCTGAACCTGTCCTTCACTGCTATGGTGACTTACCAGCAGTCCTCAAAGTATACTCCTTTGCCTTCTTATCCTTCACACGCTGAAGGTTCCCCATTCCCTCCTGCATGATCAGCCTTGCAGAACATTCCCTTCTGAGAAGATAGCTTGTCCCTAAGACTAGGAGTCCCATCAGAGTTAGAGTCACAAAAAAAGCTGCCTTCCAGGGAGAGACCTGGGGAAAGAAGGGCTCTGTGGCCCAGGTAGAGAAACAGTAATGGGTGAACCTGAGTAGACACAGCCCAGCACACTCCATGAAGATAATTACAACCCAGGCTCTGAAGGAGTGAAGGGCAGCTCTCACCTGGGAGGAATATGACCATGGCTTTCTCCTGACCCAAGACAGGATTGAAGATGGAGCAGGTCACATTCCTCACACAGCTGTCTCTCACCACCAGCGACGTCTCTGTGCTGAACAGTCCTTTAGCATCTGTAGTGTGAGTCTCTGAGAATGCTGTGAGATTCTCTCCCCTGGAGTCTCTCCAATGCACCTGAGGCTCCGGGGACCACCCTGAGGTCGTGCACACAACACACACTCCACCATCTTCTGAACCTTTGATGTACACATCAGGGACAGAGCCCATCGCTGCAGGAAGACAGATGTGAACACCCTAGAACCCACTGTAGGTTGAGCGTCCCCATAAGCAACTATGTAACCCATAGGAACCTTTCACAGGACAGATGGGAATTGAAGGGGAAAGGCTTTCCTGCATTGGGACTAGGTTGAGCCCTATTGCCTGACAGGAAACATAGGAGAGCACACTGTGGGGAACAGACCACTCCTTTATCAACCACAAGATCCTGAGGAACCTGAAGGAAGTTGAACACAGAAGGACTAAGATAAGAACCAGCACTCCATCTGTCCATTATCCACACACCTATGACCCTCATGGCAGGCCCACACCCAGCTCTCCTCTCAGGGAAGTCACCTTGAGCATCCTTCCTTCCTCCCCTCCATCACTTGCCTTCAGCAGTGACCGCCATTTCTCACTGACTGCTCACTAACATGCAGTGACTTCCTGCCGACCCCTCTAAATTATACATTCCAACCGCTGGTATTTTCATAACACCAACAGGATCCTTAACACCGAACTAGACACAGCACATTTTAGGGCATCCACCTATAGAATTTGAGTTGAATTATTCATGTAGGGATTCACTACCTATTTTTCATCTCAAAATGGGAAACTATAAATAAGTAGAGATAAAAATGAGGGATGAGAGCACCCGGGTGAGCCCAGCACTGCACAGCAAGCTCAAGGACAGTCTGGCAAACACGAGAACTTCTCTCAAAACATAAAAGAAAGTAAGGGGCTGAGTGACATGAACCCTCAGTTTCCTCCCACACACAGGTCACCCCAGGTATTTAGCACAGGGATCAGTTAACCAACCTGCCACCTTCAGTTCCAAGATGGCCTCGTCATAGAACACTCCCTGTTTGAAGTGGCAGATGTATATCCCACTATCTGACGCCTGGACATTTTGGATCCTCACAGCAGCTGTGCCTTGATGGAACTTGTCTTTCACCAGTGAGGTCCGCCAGGAATAGTCAGGCATCTGCTCTCTTTTCTGCTCTTCTTGGTTCCGATAGACAAGTACTGCTTCTGAGAATCTGCTGCGGAACCACCTCAACTCCTCCATGTTCTCCACATTCATAGCTGGAAACACGGAGCAGGGAAGGAGGGCTTCCCCACCCCGCTCGGCCACAATGGGGTCTGATGGACCAAAGACCAGGAATTCCTCTGTGGACACAGATGTAGCAGTGAGAGGATGGACAGACACAGGAGGATGCAGAGAGCACACTCTGAAGGGGACTATAATCCCAGCAGACAGCAAGGGATAGATGGGGCTGCTCTATACACTGTGAATTACTCGAGCATGAATAGTGCACTAACATTCAAGTTATCATTGGACATAGCAGTGCACCCCATAAATGATGTTTAAAAAAAAAACATCTTCTGCCTGTGTCTCTGACTACAGACCCTTCCATGAAGAAAACCCTTGTGTATTCTTTCTCCTGCTTGCATGTACCTGGTCACCAGATGCATTTCAGGGAACTGAATCTTTCCTGAGAGATCTAGCCTCAGTATGTTTGGGTGGGTTCAAGATCATAAATCTATATATAAATCTATATAACTCTATATAAATCTATAAATCTATAAGATGCTCACACAATCAGTTATATGGCCACACATTAGGAGACAGGGGTATAATTGACTGGTCTCATACAAGACCCAGGGAAGTTCCAACACCCAATCCTAAATCCTGTTATCAGTCAATTTTTTTTCATCCACTGAATAACGTGAATATTAAAACAGAGAGCTGAGGCTGAAGAGATGGCTGAACAACTAAGATACAGGAGATTCCTCAAGAGGATGCAGGTTCAATTCCCAGCACCCTCAAGATGGATCATGACTACCTGTAGCTCCCTTCTGGATTCTATGGCCATCAAGAATACAGGTACTTGTTACATAGACATACATTCTGGGGAGAAGCCCATACACACTAAATAAAGCATACACTGCCAAAGGATACTTCTCTGAAAAAGCCAACTGATTCCAGGTGCCCTGATCACTTCTTGATAAAGAAGGAAAATTGTCTGCCTCACTCTGGGAACCCTTGGCCCTATAAACTGGAGGACTTTGAACAGGCACTGTGGCCCCAAGAGTTCCTTGTTACTCTGCACTGCTCCATTTGTGTCTAGGACACTGCTACCACTGGACAGATTAGGACACCTTTTGGTTTTCTCCCAACCCCACCTCTGTGACCCTAACATGGAGTCAAAACCTGTCCCTGCTCTGTTCAAGGCTCAGTCCTGACTCTGCTTTTCCCACCAGGGATCACTGGGCCCCCAAGGCTGCTCCCAACCCAGTCCTCCCCACCACAGCTCCTGCCTCTCTCTCTCTCAGTCACTCTGCTGCATCCAACCCTGACCTCTGAAGCTCCTCACACCCCAGGCACACTGCCAGCCCAAGGCTCTCCCAACTATGCTCCCCAGGTAGGGTCTGGCTATGGAGATCAGGCTGGCCAAGGACTCATGATATTCCAGGGGCAGCCTCTCAAAGGCTGATACACACATGCCCACCTAGATTTTCATTACTAACTGACTGTAAATGAAAAGATGGGGAAATCCTGGATGACAAGTTTAAGTGAGTCTCCTGCACATCTGACCTGCAGAGAATCTGGCAGCTCCACCCACTGTAGGGAGACATGGGAAGACAGACCAGTAAAGACTCACCTGTAGTCACCCAGCTAAGCAGCTGTGTAAGGACAAACAAACAGGAGACATGGAAGAACAGAGAGGGCTTGTGGTGACTTTCCATGTCCAGAAGAGCTGAAGAGAAAAACAGGAGGGGCACATCAACACCCTGCAGCAGGAGGTAAGATGACAGATCCACCCAGATGTTGGACCCCTCATCAGAGACAGGATTGATCAGGATAGAAAACAGCCCATACGACTAAAACACATCTATGCTTACAGGGTAAAGGCTCCCTACAACTCAACACTGACAAGCAGCCTGGCATGGTCTCCTCTCAACCCTGAGAAGACTGAGCAACTGGGGACACCCAAGTATTTCAAGGAAGCTATTCCTTTCCTTGGCATCACAGCCCCAGCTCATGGATAGCCAAGCTCTACCCAGAATTATAGGCCCTTCCTTTCTCAGAGCCTTGAGGAGAACCCAGTATAGACACCATGACTCCAACTCACCCTTATCCACAAACTGCCTGTGACCCCAAGACATGGAGTCTATGCCTCTCCCTTAGGAATAGCCTGGACTTTGTTTTCTATCGCTCCACAACTGTGACCAGCCCCTTACAGGCATCTTCAGAGTCATACAGTTCTCCAAGAAGGCTGACAGGCCCATCACAAATACCTTGTCCTAGCTTTTGGTTTTGGAGATTGTCTATGCTTTTGTCCCAGCCCAGCCCCACCATGGTTCCAGGATATACCCAGCCTCAGCAGGTGCCACACACACATGTCCCACAACACAGGTTTATCCTCATGGTCTCTGTTGATAATGACCAAGCTGAGTATACACAGAATTGTAAAGGACAGGAAAGAGGCCAGAGCATGCAGGCCCAGAGAGAGCATGCCAGAGCAGGCAGGCTGACTGGGGCAGGTGGGTGTTGGGGAGGGGAGGGCTCAGGGCAGGCTTGATCTAGCAGTCCAGAGAGAGTGGGGGTGGGGAAGAGAGAGAGAAGGAGAAAACACTTTTCTTCCCAAACCACCTGCTGTTTAAAAGGAGAGGAGGTGAGGAGAGAGCCAAAGGCCTGAGAAGGACAAACAGGGAGCTCAGACAACAGGGGAGGTGACCTGCTGAAACTCATTCAGTATAATCTCCTCTCTGCCTCTTCTGCAGGCCCCAGCTATCTTCAATGCCCACCTACCTGCTTCTCTTTGTCCCCAGCTTTGAAAGGCTGTGTCTTCATCAGGAGCAGCTCAGGGCCAAGGGGACCCAGCAGACCCCAAATCCTCCTCTCACACCTCATTCCTCTCCAAGGGGCTCTCACAGCTTTAAGCGCTGCTCCCCTCCGTGCCAGCCTTGGGTTGTCTCAGGTCCATGATCATGGTCTCTAGAGAAGCAGACAAGAAGGGCAGCCTGACTCAAGTTGTCACAGCCTCTCCTGAGATGATGAGAATGACAGAGACAGCAGCTGTGGAGACAGGGCAGGCACAGTGTCTGCCATGAGGACAACAGAGACAGCAGAAGAGGAGATGGCAGGAAAAGAGTCACTGGCTAATCAAGCAGTGCCCTTTGAGCCAACAGAGCATAATTGCTGTTCCAGCCATGGAAACTGAAAGCTACAGTAATGTGACCTGGGCGTTTGTTCCTTCTGAATGTGATGTTCTGTCAGGAAGAGGTGAAGGTTCAACTCACCACCCCAACCACACCCCAACACCCACCACTACCCACCCTGTCCAATGGAGAGACTCTCAGACATACACTTTATGGAATGTTAAAAGATGATACAAAAAAGACAAGACAACTTTATTGAATCCGTTTTAAGCATCAGGAGCAGCTCATGTCTGCACACAACAGAGTTATGTCAATGCCTGTCACATCTCCAAACAGAGATGGTGTCATGAGCCTAGGTCTAGATGCAGTAACTACTAAGATGAGGGGGAGGTATGTCTTCCTGAAACATGTAGTTTCTACCACAATCCCTGCCCTATGTTCAGGCCAGCCAAAACCCAGCACCCGAGATCACAGACTCAGCAGGAAACTGCAAGGGACCTTGAACTCTGGGTGCCCAGATATCACAAACCCTATCACCGCCTGAGTCCCCACCCTACACATCCCAAGGGGGATGAGAGGCAAAGGCAATGACCAGGAGCAAGTCACAGAGCCTTAGAGGACACTGAGGACACCTGGATGGGATGTGCATTGTGTCTCTCACAAGGCATCAAAGTCACAGCCAGCTGTATTGACAATAGGTGTTACTAAGGAAGCCAGACATAACTGCTCTTATAGACACATGATCCTGACTATGTATACTAACCATAACCATAACCAAACCTACCAACTCTAATCCTAACCATAACCATAACTCAAACCTACCAACTCTAATCCTAACCATAACCATAACCCGAACCCTACCAACTCTAATACTAACCCTAACCATAACCCGATCCTACCAACTCTAAGCTTAACCATAACCATAACCCGATCCTACCAACTCTAATCCTAACCATAACCATAACCTGAACCCTACGAACTATACCCCTAACACTAACGCAAACCCTAACAACACTAATATTCACCATCACCATAACCCCAAAACTAACCATAACCCTTACCCTAACCCTAACACTAACTCTAACCCCAATAATGCTAAACCTTCCCATACCTATAACTTCTCAGAAGGTAGAGGCAGGATGATCAGGAACTCAAGACCATTGTCAGCTACATAGTGAGTTCAAGGTCAACCTTAGCCATGTGAACCCTGTCTCTAATGCATGGCACACGTCTTTAATACCAGCAATGGTGGAGCACAGGGATCTCTGTCTGTTTTAGTCCAACCTGGTTTACACATCCAGTTCTAAGCCACCTCTGTAGTGGGCTCCTCACTCAAAAAGAAAAAGGGAAATAAGAAAAGGAAGGAAGGAAGGAAGGGAGGGAGGGAGGGAGGGAGGGAGGGAGGGAGGGAGAGGGGGGAGGGAAACATCAGCAGCAAAACAAGAGGTGACATCATGATTACATAGATAAAAAGCATTAGCCAGCAAGCCTGACAACCTGAGTTTGATCCTGGACCCACATGAGGGTGAGAACAGACCTGACCACCATCCTGTGACCTCCACGTGTGAGCCATGACAAGGCACACTGGTTCCCACTTGACTGTACTCACACATGTGCCCACCCTATACACCCAATAACACATGAAGGATCCTCTTCAGAGATTCATTCTTGTTCAGTGTGGAAGCATGTTTGGCCTGCATGTCCTTATGTGCATCTCATGTGTGCCTGGTGCTCACAGAGTCAGTAGCATTAGGGAAGGTTAAGTGGAGCTGTGGGTGTTTGTGTACAGCTATGTGGGTGCTGGGAACTGAACCCAGGTCCTCTGCAAGAGCAGCAAGCACTCTTATCACTAAGTCCTCTCCCAAGCCCCATAGAGAATATTTTGCATTGGTGCCAGTAAAAGGCTTCTCTCAACTGGCAGATTTGACCACTGTCAACTGCAGCATGAAGTGCAGACAATGAACATGGTGCTGGAGAAGCTCTGGAAAACTGGCATCACTGGGTAGGCAGGGACACTGTAATATCCAAAATGAATTCAAGACCACCCAGTACCTTCCCTCTTTGAAAAGGACTTTCCAAACTGTACTAGCAGGCCAAGTACAGTGGCAGATAAAAAGCTGGCTGACTAAACAAATATAGAAACATAGTTTTAACGGTCAAAATTACTAAACTTCCAAAACAAGATTAACAATTTCCCTGCCCTGCCTCACACTAAAAACCTCAAGGACAGACAAAATGAGAGTCACCCTATACAAACCAACCAATGTTTAAAAAGGTTATTGGCTACAGCAATTAGAATAAGCCAAATTACTCTGGCGCCTATATCCGACCCTTACAAGAGCATTAAAAAGTGTGTTCTTTCTTTGTTCTGGGTCTCTCTTCTGGCCTGCATGCTGAAAGGGGGTTCTCCAATATGTTGGATAAGTAAAATCCTCATGCGTTTTGCACCAATGGCAGTCTCTGTAGTCTTTGTGTGAGTGAGGGTCTTCTGACAAGCTACAACAACACTAGGATGGTATCCTCTGTAGTCAATCTGACAATATATGGAATTAAGTAAATCAAAACAATGGAGGGCAGGCCTGAGAAGCAGTTTTGCTTAATTTGAATTTGAATTAGAAAAATCTACTTTTTTTTTTTATAGACAGGGTTTCTCTGAGTAGACCTGGCTGTACTGAAACTCACTGTGTAGACTAGGATGGCCTCAAACTTAAAGATCCACATGTCTTTAGGGATTTAAGGCAAAACCCACCACTGCCCAGCGGAGGTCCATTTTTTTTAATTCCTGTGTTTGTTTATTTATTTATTTACTTTACATCCTGGCCACAGTTTACCCACCCTCCTCTCCCCATAGTCCTTCACACCCCACCTACAATCTGTCCCCAAGGAACTCCTTGTTCCCTTCTCTTCTGGAAAGTGGAGGCCTTCCATGGGTATCAACAGATGTTGGAATATCAAATTGCAGTAAAACTACGTGCACCTTTTCCTATTGAGGCTGGAACAGGCAGACCATTAGGAAGCAGGGTCCCAAAAGCAGGCAACAGAGTCAGAGACTCACCCCTACAGCTGCTGTTAGAAGTCCCACATGAAGACCAAGCTACACGACTGTGATATATGACAGAGGGTCAATCCTGTGAGTGTTCTGTGGTTGGTGATTCAGTCTCTGTGAGCCCCTGTGGGCCCATGTTAGTTGATTCTGTTGGTTTTCTTGTGGTGTCCTTGACCCTTCTGGCTCCTACAATCCTTCCTCTCAGTCATCTGCAGGATTCTCACAAGCTCAGCCTAATATTGAGCTGTGGGTCTCTGTATCTGTTTACATCACTTGCGGGGTGAAACCTCTCTGATGAAGGCTATGCTAGGCTCCTGTCCGCAAGTATATCAGAGCATCATTAATACTGCCAGCAAAAATAGAGGGGTGGGCTCCTCTAATGACTTGGATCCCAAGCTGTGCCAGTCATTGGTTGGCTCATCTCTCCAATTCTGTTCATCTTTACCCCTGCACATCTTGTTAGGCAGGACAAATTGTGGATCTAAGGTTTTGTGGCTCGATTGGTGCCTTAATTCCTTCTTTGGAAGTCTTACCTGGTTATAGGAGGTGGCTGTTTCAGGTTTGATAACCCCCATTGCTAGGAGTCTTGGCTATGTCACCATAATAAATTCTTGGTAGTTTCCAGTGCCCCTGGTTTCTAGTTCATCACAGAGATGTCGGTGTCCCCCAGCTTCATTCCAGCTGTCTCTCTCAGTGCTGTCTTCCTCCAATCTCTCACAACCTGATCCTTCATATTCTCATTCCCACCCACCCCACCCACACCCACCCACCGTGTCTATTCCATTCCCCCTTCTCAGTGAGATTCCTACGTCCCTCACTTGAGCCCTCCTTGTTACTTAGCCTCTCTGGATCTGTGGACTGTAGCATGGTCATCCTTTACTTACTGGCTAGTGTGAGCACATACCATGTTTGTCTTTGTGGGTCTGGGGTACCTCACTTGGAATGCTCCTTTTTAGTCCCATCCATATGCCTGCAAAATTCATCATGCCATTGTGTGTGTTTGTTTGTTTGGTTGGTTGGTTTGGTTTGGTTTGGTTTGGTTTGGTTTGGTTTGGTTGGTTTTTCAAAACAGGGTTTCTCTGTGTAGTCCTGGCTGTCCCGGAACTCACTCTGTAGATCAGGCTAGCCTTGAACTCAGAAATCTGCCTGCCTCTGCCTCCCAAGTGCTGGGATTAAAGGCGTGTGCCACCACGCCTGGCGATTTCATTGTTTTGTTGGTTTTATTTTTAATTAGATATTTTCTTCAGTTACATTTCAAATGCTATCCCCAAAGCCCCCTATACCCTCCCCCTGCCCTGTCCCCCAGATGCCATTGTGTTTAATAGCGGAGTGATACTATATTGTGGAAATGTACCACATTTTCCTCATCCATTCTTGCCTTACTAGTAAGTCTACAAATCCACTGGCATCAGAGAATACTTCTTTGGGATTCCAACATGGACTAAAGACCCTCTGAGAAACATTCAGCCTTGTGGATTGAACAACTATTGGATTCGTGGGCTTTCTATTCACAGGCAGCAATTGTTGGATTAGCTGGACCACAGCCTGCAAGTCTTTCTAATAAATGCCCTTTTTCCTCTCTCTCGTCCTATAAATGCTGTCCCTTTAGAAAACCCTGGTGTCTACACACAGCAACCACAGCAGGAGTAACAAGGGGACAACTAAGGATCCCCAGAGAGTAGCCAGGGCAGAAAGCACAGGGAGCACAGATGCTGAAGGAGAGGGACAGAGGGAGTGGACAGGAAGCTGGGGCTGAAGACAGACAGACTGCCTTGAAGATCCAATGATGACAAACTGCACACTCCAGTTTGAGCTCTGAAAACCACCAAGCCTCAAGAGCCAAGGCTCCTGGGGCTGGAGAGACCGCTCAGCGGTAAGGAGGACCACTGCTCTTGCAGAACACCTGCAGCCCTGGAGCCAACCACAAGTACAGCCGTAGGGTGCTGACGCCCACTTAGCCCCATATTAACCTACACTCACGCTTGCATAGATCCACACCTAGGCACAACCATATTTACATAATTTGAAAATAAAATCAATCTTTCTTCAAGAATCAAGGCTCCTGGCACTGCAGGCCCGAGGCGTGTGGCAGTATGGTACTAACCATGGTCAGAGCTGAGGACACAAACACCCAGAGCCTACCGCGGGACATGAGCACCACCGTGCTCCCTGGTGCTGCTGTCAATCTCTCCCACTGGAAGCTGGGTGTCTCACGGCTGTCAAGTGCTGGAATGGCTGCTAGCTGAAGAACAGAGCAAATGCCATGTGTGGTATAGAACTATCATCCCCAGGACTCAGGAGGTAGGGAGGGAAGGATGGAGAGCTGGGTCCAGGTCATCCTCAGCCACAGTGAGGCCAAGGCTTTGTGCAGCCCAGGGAAGGACAGTCTAACAGTCCTGGCATGCTGGCCACCTTGGCCTCTCCTACCACAGAGCCTCCGTGAAGGAGTGGCTACAGGAAAATACCAGGCACATACTCAGTCACTGTTCTGAAACCTTCTCTTTTGTTCCCGTGGGGGGTTTTGGTATAAGATGGAGGCTTAGCAATGTATATATCCAGGGCTACAGGATCACAGAGATAAGCTCTGACAGGGGTTAGGTCTTCCCCCTACAGCCAGGTAAGCTCAAGAGAGGACCGCCAGAGGGGGTCATCAATGTGGGAAGTGCTCCAAGGGTCTGAGGGGAGGAGGGGACACTGGCTCAGATTTGAACTTCAACTCAAGAGCTTTCCTCTAACGTGACGTCCGCATTTGTTTTGTATAATCTCTGAACGTATTTTTGAACATGAGTTTTAAACATCATATTCTTTTTTTTT